>CM070771.1:143862785-143872785 GCA_036346955.1 Dipus sagitta
TCTAATCATATTGCCACTTGGCTTCATGGAGAAGTGCCAGCCAACTGGGGACAGGTCACTAGAAAGGACTTTTCTCTTTAAACTGCATAAGCAGAGTGCCCCTGCTTCCCTGTCAAAGCTAAATTAAATTCAGAAAAGAAAAAAAAAAAAGTTAAAGGAGCTGTAGCAGCATATGAGAAATTACCAAACTTTTCCTGTACTCCCTGCATCCATTATAACAATTGCTAATTTACATTACTTGGTTACAATCATGAGCCTTAGTTAAAACACGGTTTACTGGTTCATTTGGGGGGAGTATGTCCCAAAATACCAAACTGAGCTTCAAAAGGAGCTACTATTATTTTAACTAAATATTTTTTGAAAAATATTTTTAATGAATGAGATTGCAGACAATTATATGGACAATGATATCATCACCATGTCCCAGGTATTTGACAGTAGATTACAGGCCCATATACAGAATTAGCCAAATCTCATCAAGCTTTAGGACAAATTGGGAAATAACAATTAGTGCTTATATGTAAGTTTATCTAGGCTCTCAAATTGCAATCATGTGACTGTTTTGTTATGGTATTGATCAACTTTCTTGTCCTGGAAAATACAAATTTCAGAATGACATCATGCCCAGTAGGAGTAATTAAAGCTATCTGATGAAAGAATTTAGAAGTTGAAAGGGATGATTGTAATTGATCCTGATTCAATCCTATTACAGCTTTTCATAGTATAAGCTCTAGAGAAAGCAAATTCCATGTCAGGACTTTATTTCAGATTCCTTTGTGTGTGTTGTGTTTTCTAGTCTCTATTTTTCCTTTTAATTTTTTCTTTCCTGTAGTAAATAATGAGCTGCCGCCTGAAATCCGGCTTGCCAGTGGTCAGCTAATGGGTGATGACCTGTCCCTCCTTACTGCAGGAGAGCTGTCACCTTATATCAGTGACCCGGCGCTGAAGCTATTCCAGTGTGCTGTTTGCAACAAATTCACCTCTGACAGCCTGGAGGCCCTAAGTGTGCATGTGAGCAGTGAGCGCTCTCTCCCTGAAGAGGAATGGAGGGCTGTAATTGGAGATATTTACCAGTGCAAGCTCTGCAACTACAACACACAGCTCAAAGCCAACTTCCAGCTCCACTGCAAGACTGATAAGCATATGCAGAAATATCAACTGGTGGCCCACATCAAAGAAGGGGGCAAAAGCAATGAGTGGAGGTTGAAGTGCATAGCCATTGGTAACCCTGTTCACCTGAAGTGTAATGCCTGTGACTACTATACCAACAGTGTGGATAAATTACGCCTGCATACCGCCAATCACAGACATGAGGCAGCTCTGAAACTCTACAAGGTAAGCTGCGATATCCATTTCTATTGGTACACAATAGACAAGGGAATTAACTCTTTCAAAGCCTGGAGCACATATCTGCTAGAAGAGGGGGAGGGTCAAGGTGTGGTTTCTGATTACCATTTCTAAAAGTATATGGAAGTACATGGCAGTGAGTATTAATTATAAGATTCACTCTGTGCCTCATTTCTATCTGTCTTTATGGTATGGCTTTCTGAAATAAAAGACAACTTTCCTGGACATTGTCATAAATAAAACAGTATTATATAATTCTGCTTTTTTGATTGTTTTCACAAAACAAAAGTATAGTACCACTAAATGTACTAATAGTTTCAGGGAACAGAGGACAGAAATCAAATCTTACTCTGTGACTGCTCATTTGGTGACAAACACAAACGGCAGAAACATGTTTTTGTGTGTAATCTTGGTGACATTGAGTAAACACACTCTGCCTTAGAATTAGTTGAAAGTCTCCAACAGTAGACTCTGTTGTTGCGCATGACTATTTCCCCAACTAATATGTTTCCCCTCAAAAGGGTATGGCATAGATCAATATGCTTATGAAATGATATGTGCAGTTTTATTTTACTGGGGAAAGTTATGCGGATGTAATGCACACATGCAAGTGACAAACATCACTTATTACACAACTTGTCTGGATTCTGGATGTGTTCTGAACCCTAATTACTGATTAGTTTATTTTCTGCAGTTTTTTCACTTGATTGTCCTGATGGTCTTGGTTCACATGTAAATATAACACATTAATTTCTATGATGAATAACTGGGTTACTTATTAAGAAACTTCTTTTTGTCTAAAGGATATTAAAATTCAGAAAATATTGCAAACCATTAGTCATTGTAACAAGCTCTAAATATGATTACAAAATCCATTTTGCAAGTGTTGTCTATTGATTTATACAAGGATCAGTGATAACTATACTATCAGGAGTCAAACAAGGATTGTAATACTTATAGCTTTTCTTGTCCTGTTTAAAATTACAAACACAATAACAACAACAACAACAACAACAAAATCCTTGCCTATCTAGGTAGTTTCAGGAATTATTTGTTTGGGTTGATCTAGTGCTGTTTGCTTGAGCTGTTTTTTGAAGTTCTAATTTTAGATGGATGTACTGTACATACAAACATTAAGTCAGTGTGAAAATTTGTGACATTGTTCCTGTGATATTGGCACTCTTTGGATCAATAATGAAAGCATTAGATTTGGGTTACAGTTTTCAGGGAGTGCAGGCTCTAATGTAAAATGGAGCACTTCAGAGTCAACATTATTGAAAATATAATATAAAGGATTAATTGTATTATAATTTATAGGCTTTTCAGCAACAGTTGACAACTGTTCAATTGCCTACTCTTTTTTTTCTGTTGATACCTGACCTATTAAAAGTTTTAGAATACCTAGGAGAAAAACAACAAACATTAAGTTTGTATAAATAATAAATTTAGACCCTGGGAGCTATATAGAATATTCATGAACTGTGTTTATATTCATACAGCTCCTCTAACACATTAAATTAGCATGTTGTGTATAGGAGATATAAATGTACATTTTTTCTATTTTATTACTCTCTGGTGGGAACCAAGAGAAAGGAAGAATGTTATTATTTACTGCAAAGGTTATTTAATCACATTGATAGTTCTTTAAGTGCGCGCACATGCGCGTGTGTGTGCACGTGTGTGCATGTGTTAAACTCATCCCATTCTTTCCATAGCATGAATTGAGTACCTCACTCTCTATAGGGCCATTTGTTAGGTGACATACCTCCTTTTTCATTTACTGTGTAGAAAGAGTTGGACATTGACCTTGAATTAATGAAAAACAATTGAGAAAAAAACTAGATTACAGAGAGAGGCTTTAAAGTCAACAGCTGTTTATATCTCTGAACCAAAAGATGTGCACTGACCTTAAAGTTTTTATAAGGTATATAAAATGTGTTCTTTTAAAGTTGCTTATTGCTTAAATAGCCAAGCATCTCCAATGTACTGTTAAATATGGTCCACAAATTAATAAACATTACTTTGAACAAACTTACTTTGAATTTAAAGAAGACTGAAGAGAAATAGTTGAATGATTAAAATCTAGTATCCCCCAGTCCAACTACATTGTTTTGCGTCATTCTAGAAAGAGCTAGAAAAACAATTGCTTCAGAGTAGCAAATAGTGTGTTGATTGTGCCATTTCTGAACAGCTTCCAGAAACTGTGTGAGTCAGACATGGAGGATTTTCAAGCATAGTAATGAGGATATTAGCAAGCTTGGTCGGCTTGTGTCAGCAAAATAAAATTGCTTCATAAGTAACATTAATTGCTTTTAAATGAGAACCTAACAAATTGGTCAGGTCCTGGAAAAAAATCATGGTTCATCATATGGCTAAAATATTAAAATTAGAGTTAAATAGTTTCAGAGTTAATGACTGGACAATAATCTTCTATATAAAATTTATTTTCATTAAGTGTTTAATTTACACCATTTTGCATTGTGAATTATTTAAGCATTAGAGGAAAGTGACAAGTTGCAGTTGTAAGACAAATGCGGAGTTGCAAGAAAACAGCTTTCCTCATTATTGACAACATATTGATTCATAACACTCTAAATGTGGTGATGTGTCAGGTCGATTTGAATAAAACACTTTCCGCCTCACCTTGCCAAGCTGAAGCTGTTTTACCTAAAAGAAGTGTGTGTCTTTATTCTGTTCAAGGTTAAAAGTTAAAGGTTAAGGGTTAGTGCAAAAGCATCATCTGCCTGGCTGCTTAACTTTAAACTGATCAATTTAATGAAAATCTGTTTTACAGATGTTGTTTTAATGTATTTGGCAGGATTTAGGGAGCTTTAACATTAGACGTATGCTAGTAAAAATTATTTCTTTATTTGACCAGAACAACACCTTTCCTTTTATGTTTAAGGTAGATGGCTTGTGGGCTATGGTATTTTGGTAAAGAACCCAGAGACCCCAAATGTGTTGATGATCTTTCCATATGGACTCACAAAAAAAAAAAAAAAAAAACCTTTATGTCTATGGCTAATGACTGAAAAAGCAAATAAAGCTGTGTGCATTTTTGATACTCTTATTGTCCTTGGAGTTTTCTAAAAACCAATTTTCTTATTGTTAAATCTTAATTTCTTCAAGAGACATTCTCTAAAGTTAAAACACAATTAAATGTTGATGTTTTTCCTCATGAAATTTTAATGGTGAACCAAAGTTGGTCAAGGAAAAGAAAACAATAAAAAGTAAATTTACCTTACCCTTCATCTCCTCTCTTAATGTAAGAATGCATATTTAAATTGAGGTGATTAAATGCTGAGTTTCTAGATAATTAGTCTTCCAGATGAATAGCCATAGTCATGTGTTCATAAATGTGCATGTACCTGTACAAAGTACTGGTTGTAATCTAACCAACTTATTAGACTTGATTTTACTAATTTCATGGTTTTGCATTCTTTCAAAAATTTAGTCAATTGATATCCACATTTGGGTACTCGATAAATATTTGTTGGATGAGTAATGGACAAGTGAATCAAGTGAGGCATGTATTAAAGGTTCCCCTTTTACTTCCAAGCTTCATTTAAAAATGCATTGTAATTTGCTCTGCCTCTTAAATGAGCCTGAACTTTTTTCTGAAGAACCTGAACTTTTTTCTGAAGAACCTAGAGGAAAGTTGTAGTGAAAATCACTTAGCATTACACAGTCAACCTTAGGACCATCAAGTAAGGCTCTGGCAATGTTCCAGCCTTGAGTTTATTCTTGGCTTTGTGAGGATGGGATTTTCTGGCCAGGTGATTGGCCTATCCACCTCCTTGCATTGGAATGCAAGCATGGTAGCAGTACCTGTGCTCAGGCAACCTTCTGACTAGAGCGTGGATGTTTAGTGAATATTTATAGCTTTACTGGTTCAATGTCCAAAGCTTAATTACATGAGCTTTTCCCATTCTTGCCTTTCCAAGTAGTGTGGCAGGCAGAGGAGACTTTCTGAATTCCATAGTGCTGTTTTCATATTAGGATTTCAAACTGGCTAACAGCACTGAGAATTCACTTGTCTTCATGGTAAGCAATGGCACATGCATGGGATCAAGTCCTTGGTACTTTACCATTCCCCCAAGGAATGGCTTTCGGAGTTTCTGAGCAAATTCATGTTATATAATCCAGATTAAGAAATAAATTCATGGTGAGAGGGTCTTATAGGAAATTGAAGGAGGTGCATAGGAGAAGTGTGTGTAAATAAAACCAAAAATGAAATAATTAGCAACACTTTCTTTCCCCCCCCCTCTTTTTACCAGTAGAAAATAATTAATTTATAGTGAGTCACAGGTGTTTTCATTTTGATAGGCCTGAGTCCAACTTTGAAATTTAAAATCAAATGTGCCAGATAGTTACCATTTCAATTATTGAACTGTCATTGTCCTGGGTTAGGAGATTGTGTAGTTTACATTTGCATAAAAGTCACTGTGGAAAAGGAAATTGGAATATACATGTATACCTAAGAAACCTAAACCAGTTTTTCTTAATCTTATTGTAGTCATTTGTTTAGATAAAGAAAGCTGTTTTCAGAGATAAACAAAAGTTATTCATTTCTATTGCTAAACATTAACCTATATATGGAATTCTTTTGTAATTTTTGTATTCATTTCAGATTTATGTTCATTTCAAGGTTAAAGAGAAGTCTGAAGTTTGATTCTAGCTATAGGATTTTTAAAAGTAATCACAATTCATATTATTCTATTGTGTACTCATATAAAGACAAGTCAAGGTTGAAAGAGCAGTTTCTGTAGTAGAACAATACATGTTTCCATAGTACTTATAACTAATAAATACACAGATCAAATACAGAGGAGCTGGTTAGCTCAGAGCAACTCATAAATCACTGCTGTTTTCAGATAACAATGTAGTTGGCCAGCCCTGCTGACTATCTCTCCTTCTGTTTTAAGCTTGATGCTGGCTGAAACATTGCCATGTGTTATAAACCAGGCTACTCCAGCACAAATATGGACTCTTTTAACTGCATTCAAATGACAAATAATATGGTTTATGAGCTGAGAACCCTCTTTGAATTTCTCCAGGAGAGAAAATGACCCTAAAGCTACCAAGGTGTAAAATGATGGGCATGTATCAACCTTGTCAACTGAGACTGGTTTAAACCAATCCTATCACATCCATGTCAGGATGATTAAGTAATTTTTAGCATGTGAAGTTGTCAAACAGACAGAATTTTGATATAAGTCAAGTGTGGTATTGGAACCCTCCTATCTTTATTTTCTACATTTCTTTCCGTGACCAATGTTACCATCTCCCCACACATGGGTCATGTGCTCTGACACTGCTTTCTGTTTTCCTCAGATCCATATTATTCTATCCTGCCTATGTTTTTTGCTCATGGAAATATACCATTTTGCACAATTATCTAAATTCTCAGGGAAACTGAGCATTATTTTCATTTAGTGTTAAAAAAGTCATTCTATCTAGGTGTGGTGGTGCATACCTTTAATCTCAGCACTTGGTAGACAGAGGTAAGAGGATCACGGTAAGTTCAGGGCCACCCTGAGACTGCATAGTGAATTCCAGGTCAACCTGAGCTAGAGTGAGACTCTACCAAAAAAAAAAAAAAAAGGCTATTCTATAAAAGAAAAGTAATATCCCAAAGTGTAACTGACCTACCAGTCTATTTTTCAGGGTGAGCTGTTTAAGTATCTGCTTATTCCAGAAGAATTTCTCATGTTTGGAGGAAATATGTCAGGAATCAGGGTTGGGTAGGGTTTACCACCCCAACCCCCACCACACAACCACACTGTTCAGAAACAGTAGGCAGTTTGGTCCCGTCCTTCAACCCAGAAACATGTCCACTTGTATTTTTTGACTCTTGCTTTTATGCTACTTATTTTGCCTGCATTCTGTGTTTATTCAATCTAATGTAGGATGTTGACATGTTTCATCTGTAAGTAGTAAATGGCTTATTTTCGTCACCTATCCTGAGGTCACTTAAGTAAAGCAAACAGTGGTCTCCTGGTGGGTATTCTGGAATTTTATTGCACCCATCCCTGTTGGTAGAGCTGGTGTGCAGTTGTTGACACTTGTGAGGGTGTGGGCTGGCACGTAGCAGTACAGTGGCATCATATGTTAGGCAGGCTTCACACTGCTGAAAGGGTCTTGGCCCAGTGTGGAGTGAGGAGGAGCTGGCATGTGTATAATGACCACAGATCTGCTTCCAGAACATCTGGCCTCCCCAAGTTGTACTGGAAATGCTTTACTGAGTTTGCTTTGAGTCTGAACCTATACTCAGGCGGAGTTCAACTAGATGAGAAAATGTGTTCTTTGCTTACACCATCTAAGCCTTAAAAGAAATTTCTCCCCACCCTGTCAGTACTTTTTAGAACACAGGAGGGTGTGGCTGATTTTAAAGGTGGACCCCAACAGTGGAGGCATAGCCACATCTTTCCTTTAGGTAGTAACTTCAAAGACTATAACCTAGGCATGAGTTGACTGCTATAGGCACAGGGGTCACAGCCATGGTTGTAATATACCCAAGTGATAATGTTGTGTGTTACTTATAGTAAGAACAGAAGCATTTACTGAATCCTGAATATGTGCCAAGTTTTGAATGTTACTTTTTGGCAGCTGTGTCTCATTAATACCATGGGATAAACAGTATCTTCTTAAGTGCCACACAGAGACAGGTTTCCTGAAATGGTGCATTCAAATGCTACTCTCTAAAATTATAATGGACATTAATAAAATTAAGTTTTAAGTCTATAGACCTGGCTATGTAAAATTTGCTCTCTGTTCTCAATAATGTTTAGTCAAAGGGCGGAGTGTGATTGACATATTATTTTTTGTTGTTGTTTTCTTTTTGTTATTTTTGAGGTAAGTTCTCACTATAGCCCAGGCTGATCTGCAACTCACTCTAGTTCCAGCCTGGTATTGAACTCACAGCAATCCTGTTACCTCTGCCTCCAAAGTGCTAGGATTAAAGGTGTATGCTACCATGACCAGCTACTATCTGAAATTATCAATAGAAGTGCTATAATTCCATTTCGATATCTTGCTATATTCTTATTACCTTATTGCATAATAACACCTCCTTGATTAGTATAAGATGAGGATTTTGATGGACATTTTCATATAGGAAAGAGTTTTCCTTAGTTGGAACATCCATGTTGTTCTTCAGACAGGAGCATAATGCCACCAATGTATTGCCTAGAAAATGAAAACAGCTTACTCAAGTATGTAAAATGTGTTCCCTTACAACTTCATTCAGCCCTTTTATATGATCAGGATGCTATTTATTTTAATTCTTAGAAAATATGTAAGTTCTGGTTTTAGCACAATCAGTGAAAATTCTTACCAAAGGTACACTATTATATTGACTAGTTATATAGCTGTTATCACAGATAAGAAGAATTATACAAAGCAACATTTTATTTCACTTGGCTTGATTATCTTCCAATAATACTTGATTTTGGGGGGTAGCATTGGGCATGCTTTAACACACACCTATAATCTTAGCACTTGGTATGCTAAAGCAAGAGGATTGTGAGTTAAAGGCCAACCTGAGCAACATATTGAGATCCTGTTTCCATTGGCTGGAGGAAGAGAAAGAGAGAGTCTGTTTTTATCCTTATCTTCAGTTTAGGGAAAAAAGTCATTTTGGAGTCTTGAGTAATACATATAAATTGTGCAAATATAATAGCATTTAGAAAGCAGACCCGTGGGAACCAAATTTACCTAAAGGTTTTCTTTATTGTTAAGAAAATTGAGAGAGGAAGAGAGAGAGAGAGAAAGGAAGAGAGGGAGAGTATGATAATGACAGGGCCTCTTGCTGCTGCAGACAAACTCCAGATGCATGTGCCACTTTGTGCATTCGGCTTTCCATGGTTTTGCCCACTCCTCTGGTTAAAGGAGCAAGTATTAGGGTGAATACCCCTTGATCAATTTTTTAAAAAAGTACTTTTTAATTTTTACTTATATATTAAAAAAGAGAGAGAAAGGCAGATAGAGAGGCAGAGAGAATGAGCAGCACCAGGACTCCCAGCCATGGCAGATGCATGTGCCACCTTGTGCATCTGGCTTAAGTGGTTTCTGGGGAATTGAACCTGGATCCTTAGGCTTCACAGTCAAATGCCTTTTCCACCAAGCCATCTCTCCACCCCCTTCCTTTGATGAATTTAAAAGAAACAGTATGGAGGAAAGGTAGGTTGAAGAATTATATCCTTAGGTATCCGCTGGTAAAACTCACTGAATGCAAGACTAAGGGTGGAAAGAAATGAACCATTGAAAGTTCCAAATGCATGAGCAACTTCAGCTGGGGTGAAAAGATTTTAAAGTTTGATGGTATTGATTCTGTGTCAAGAACAGCCTCATTTATTGGTGGAGTTAGCAGTTTTCTGTCTATACGTGATTGATAGCATATTGGGAGACTTCTTACCAAAAATATTCATATCCCTTCTTCTGATGTCTGGTATTCTATGGACAGTGAAACAATATTGAGAATTGATTTTTCTATTTATGGCCTTTTTCAGTGCTAGCACTTTTTGAAGAGAGAATGTTTACTGACCATAATCATAGGTTTAAAATGTCCATTATAGCTGGAGAAATGGCTTAGTGGTTAAGGCGCTTGCCTGCAAAGCCTAAGTACATTGGTTCAGTTCCCCAGTACTTACAT
>CM070771.1:143877785-143937785 GCA_036346955.1 Dipus sagitta
GCTACAAATTCTTTTTTAATTTTTTTTGTTTATTTATTTATTTGAGAGTGACAGGCAGAGAGAGAGAGAGATAGAGAGAGAGAGAGAATGGGCGTGCCAGGGCCTCCAGCCACTGCAAACGAACTCCAGACGCATGCGCCCCCTTGTGCATCTGGCTAACGTGGGTCCTGGGGAATGGAGCCTCGAACCGGGGTCCTTAGGCATCACAGGCAAGCGCTTAACCGCTAAGCCATCTCTCCAGCCCTACAAGCCATCTCTCCAGCCCTACAAATTCTTTTATGGTGACCTTGTGTAAGTGTTGAGCCCTTTCTCTGTTTATACCTCTTTCATGATTAGTAGCAACTTAAATGAGGCACAATTTATATACCATGCAATCCATTGATTTAAAATGAAATTTAAGGACTGGAAAAATGGGTTAGTATTTAAGGCACTTGCCTACAAAGCCCAAGGACCCAGGTTCAATACCCCAGTACCCATATAAGTCAAATGCACAAACTGGCACATTCATCTGGAGTTTATTTGCAGTGGCTAGAGGCCCTGATGTGCCCATTATCTCTCTTTTTCTCTCTCATAACTAAATAGATTAATTAAAATAAAATAAAATGAAATTTCATAGTGTTTAAGATATTCAAAGAATTATTCAGCAGCTATTTTAAATGGCTTTAGATATTTTCATCCATCCAAATAGAAATCTCACACCATTTTAGTTTCCCATGACCATCCCCAACTCTGACCCCTATAATCCTAGAAAGTTGCTAATATTTTTCTCTGTCTATAGATTGCAAATTATGGAAATTTATATAGATGCAATCATTGTGTGTGAGTTCCATTGTGATTGGCTATTTTCACTTAGCATAATGTTTTCAAAGTTTACCCTATGCTTTAGCACATCATTACTGAATCTCTTGTATTGTGGTCATACTGCAGTTTATTCATCCAAAATTATTTGGACAAATTATTTTTTCCTCTTTATATCTATCATAGATAATGATGCAAAGAACATTTGCATACAACCATTGTGTAGACATATGTTTTTATTTCCCTCAGGTATGTACCTAGCAATGAAATTATAGAATTAGCAATTGCTAATATTAAATTCTCATTACTGTCAGTTAATTCTTATTTTATCTCTGGCCAATTGTTTTCTATTGTCCTATAAAGTACTGCAAGGCTAGGAATATAACTCAGTAGTAGCGCACTTGCATAGCATAAAAGAAGCTTCAGGTTCAGTCACCACCACCACAAAACAAAACAATTAACACCCAACATTTACTAAGAATTTATGCGGCAGTGGCAAGATAATACCCTTAATTATGTAGACATATTAATTCATTAATAGTGCTTCTCATTTAGATAGGTGCAATTATTAGGGGCATTTTGAAGCTAAGGCAAAGGAAACTTGGTTATCCAAGCTCTCATTACTGGCAGTATTAATGATAAGTTAGGATTTGAAGTCAATCAGTCTAGTTCCAGAACTGATAGCATTAATTAGAAGAGTTTATCACACTAAAGACCCTGTATTGAGAATGACCACAAGGCCAGAGAGACCTTGTTCATGGCACAATGTAATGGAAATAAGGATGTCATAGAAGATGACAGCATGAACAAGTACTGCTTGCAAGGAAAAAGACAGGTAATGATGAGGTGGAAAGACATTTAGGGATTGATTTAAGAATTGTCTGTTATAATATGCAAGCTTTAGCTTTGGGATGTCTGAATGTTTACTTATTTTATACATTTTATGTTCTTCACAATGTCTGAAAAATAACCATTTATTCAATTCACTAAATGCTCTTTGAAAAATATTTACAAACTGAATTTCCTGTATTTTCAAAAATGAGGGCTGGTGAGATGGCTTAGCTCTTAAGGTGATTGCCTGCGAAGCCTAAGGACCCAGGTTTGATTCTTCAGGTCCTACATCAGCCAGATGCACATCCTGGTGCATACATCTGGAGTTCATTTGCAGTGTCTAGAGGCCCTGGTATGCCCATTTTCTCTCTGTCTCTCTCTCCTTCTGTCCCTCTGTCTCAAATAAATAAATAAAAAATGATAAAAATATTAAAAAATGAAAGATTAGCCACGCATGATGCCATATGCCCTTAATCCCAGCACTTGAGAGGCAGAGGTAGGAGGATCACAGTGAGTTTGAGGCCAGCCTGAAACTATACAGTGAATACCAAGTCACCTGGGTTATTGCAAGATCCTACCTTGAAAAATCAAAAAATCAAAAATGGTATGTTCTATGGTAGCTTAGATCTATAATGTACATTTTAGCTAAATCTATATACTAGTAATACATAAATGCTTAATTATCCTCTTTGGTTAAAAAAGAAACAGAAAAACCCTGTGCTAGACCCAAAAGTTTACTAAGTCTCCACAAAGGAAACATTATGCAGTTCCTGTCCTCAGTAAACTCGCCACTTCTTTAAGGACAACGAAACCATTTCTTTGTGTTTTCTTTTCCCTTGTGGGTTGTCCCTGATTATAGTCTTCCTGGGCTCCAATTATCAGGAATATCTTTAGTACTTCAGATGACACTTTTACAGGTTTGTGTCTCTGTGTCATTAGAGAATTCATATGAAGGTTTCCTGCAGCATTTAGGGGAAAACCTTGACTTCATTCTCATAGAACTTTAATAAAGAGTGACTCTATGTTCTACACCAATAAAGAGCCAAGAAGTGACTGTGGTGTGTTCAGCACTGTGTCATCTCTATTCCACCTTCCAAGGCTCAAGATCCATTGCAGAAAAGGTGCCAGTAAAAAATGTAAGAGCCAAAGGAAGTAGTGTAGTGTTTTGCAATATTGTCTTTCAAACACAAAGGGGCCATAGTATTCATAACCTCACAGTGGCTGATGATACCTGCACAGGACATGCATGATAGGATGGAAAAATGATGACATCAATATAGAGTACTGGTTAGTTAGAAAGAAAGACAGATTCAGTGGGTGGGGCATAAGAAGGACAAAAGGGGAGGGCGGTAGGAGGGAATTTTAAGCATGGCATATTACATATATATATATATATATATATATATATATATATATATATATATATGGCAATTGTCAATAAAAAGTTTTTTAAGAGCAGAACAAGGTACTGTCTTATTTTTAAAAATCAAACAAATACAGAGTATAAATAGTCTTTTATTCCTTTGGCCTCCACCATTCTACGAATTGAAATTTGCAAGTGCATGTTTATATAGTGGTAAGGATGTAGATAAATATTTCTAATTTTTTCTTACTCATATTTTTTCCTATCATAGGTATAAAAAATAAATGTTTCTTATAGCTGATATGGTAATCAGGGTAGAACAGCTTTAAGGCTTTATCTCTTTCTGTGTCAGATACAAGGCTATTTGACTCAAAAAAATTTTCCTTAGTTTTCAATTTCCAGAGAACTTCTGGTCCTCATAGGTCCCACTGGCATGGGCAGGTGATGTTGCAGGTGTTCTAACTACTACAACATTCCTGTTACATACTTGCTTCTCTCTATTTACCATGAAAATAAATGAGAAAGAAATTACGCATGATAAGCATTTGTATTTTCTCATGCTAGACGATTCCCTGGAGTTGCCTTCTTGAGTCTGAAACACAGTGAAATTGAATGATGGTCTCAGCATATATGTCATGTGCTGTTGATGAGCTTAATCACTATGAGTGATGCAGTTAACGCTTTTGATACCCTCCCATTATGAACTTATCAGGGATGGATTGTGGAGGGGGTGGGGTGATGTTTGAGAGAGCTAGTGAATACTTAGCACAACTTTTGCCCTGTTTTTTTTTTTTTTCTGTTACTCTAGAAATGTTTAAGAGAAGAAAATCAAAATTAAACACTTGCCATATTCAGTTATCCAGTGGACTTTCTCCCTCCCTGTTTTTTGGCAAACATTTCTGTGCCTTTGTTTAATATATGAGAAAATGGAGAATAAAACACTCCACTGAGCTCTATAGATATTAATTAAAGTACAAAAATTGCTTTGAAAAAATTATTCTGAGATGAAAGATTTTATTATATGTGGAAAATATTACTCAGGTCTTGTCTGCACATCTACTCGATTGGCATTGCTTTGTGTACTTGGAGATAACTTCTGCTTTCTTATAATTGGGAAGGCATTTGCTTTTTAAAATGTCTGTAAGTACTCTTGGTTACACTATTATATCTAGGACTTGTCATTCCTAAAAAGACATTCTTACCTTTTTCTCTGCCATTGGCCTTCAATTGAAATTTTCTTTAGAGGAATGCAGCCATATTCATCAAGTTGAAAATGGGTGAATATAATTCATAGGAAATAACTATTTATGTTTTCTTTTATGTTCTTTCACTTCAACAACCATTCTTAGAAGTTTGCCTATAGAAAAGGAGCTGTGGATCACACTCTTAAATTCCAGATTCAAGGCTGCCAAGGGTGAATTTGCAAATGAATCACATAGGAAGAGAAGCTCACAGGTTACTGAAAGTTCAAGACTTCTGTCTTGGCTTGGCTTTTCCTTTTTCTTTCAGAGTGATGAAGCCATCTTCCCATCTAAGAAATGGGCACTCAGTGAAAATGAGATTTAGAAAAGGAACATGATGGCCTTTGAGATTTTGTCTAGACTTGGGTTTTCAGTGTTCATTCTATGTTGAGCTTTCACAAATAACTCCAATGGCTGAGGTTGTTAGGATGCCCAACATGTTGCTAGTTTCCCAGTGTTTTGTTTATTCCTTGAAGGTTTGTGTGCTTTTCCCATAAATAGAGAAATGGCCAAATTAGATCTCTTAAACCTCTTACTTTGTTTACTTCTTTGATTACTCATTTCATTTATTTGTTTACTGATCATCTGCTCTGTCAGACACACACCAGGAATAAGGAGATGGTATCAAGCAACACCGGCGCAGGTCTTGCTCTGGTGGAGTTTATGATTTAGTGAGAAAGACAGATAAGCATTAAATATATAATCATATACTAAACAAAGAAATGGGTATTTACTATTGTAAACAGGTAATATAATGCCTGCTTTTGATTTAGAGTGTTTATCTATGTCATCAATACCTTGGAATTTGAATAAATTGAATTCTTCCTCAAATCCTGGAACAAAGTGAAGAATCTAGGGCTGTAATGAAATATTTAAAAAGGCAGTTATGGATTGAAGTAAGTTGACCTCAGTGGACATCAAACATGTATAATTAAAAAACATATTTACCACCTAGATTTTATCAGAGAGCAAATGCTTTCAAACTTTTCAAATCAGGAAAAACTTATGTGAAAGAGTGTTCTAGAAATGTCCATACATTCTGTGGAGAGGTTTGAGCAAAATATAATATAGAAAGTTGGATGTGGTGAAACTGACCATTAGACTCCCTATTGGATTTTTAAAAACAAACTGAGTTTTAAGAACCTCTTTAACATAGCCTCTCCCAGTGAAGGAGAGGAATCTCTATTTAAAGACATGATTGTGGTAGCCAGCCAAAGTTGGGCAGCTGTAGATGAGCTATTCAAAGTTATTTGCAAAACTAAGGCTCCACATGAAAATGGTGGACATGGTGGTTAAAGTGATCTCAGGGCCACAAGCATTTGTCCCTTCTAGTTCAGTAAACTAAACCTTGTTCTCTCCTCTGTACTCTCTCTTGTGACAGTTCAAGACCTTGCTAGTGTCTGTTCCAGGAAGCCATTGGCAGGCATTGCATCTGTCTCAGGCATCCAACATGTTGCATGGAAGGACAAGATTCTGACAATGTTTTGATACACTAATATCCCACAGAAGGAGAAAAAAATGGCAAGCCTTCACATGGAAAATCTTTCTGTATAAAACAGCTCTTCTTTTGTTGAAAGTCTGGCACTTAAGTGAGCTGTCTAGCCAAGAAACCATTTTCTAAGTCTACCAAAGGGGGGGAAAAATCATGCCTACTGGATTGAATTTTATGGGAATATCTTTATTGGTAAATATTTGGAACCATGCTTTCTTTACCTTATCATGGTTGCAGAAATCCACTTTACTTGTGCTAAGGATATCCCCAGGCCTTAAATATATAGCTGTTTTCCAAACAGGAATCTTATGGGTCTCAAGAGAGCCAACTTTCACAGGCTGGCTGAGTTATATGCTCATTTGTAGCCTACTGTAAAGATTCTGCAATTCTTTTATTTCCTTGCTATTCTAGGAAGACAGGATCTGAGGTTTTTTTTAGACATTTATTCCAAAGAAGCAAGTATTTATCTTCTCTCCTTTTCTCTATAGACGTGGATAACAATATGAGTGTGTGTTATGCAGTATCTATGGACGTGTGCACATGCACCACTTCATCCTGTGTAGGAAAGAGAGCTGTGCATTTGTGTTCTATATAATTTGATAATTTTATTCCACTGATATCATATATCCAAAGTATGGCATCTAATACAAATTCAGAGGCAGCTACATTAACAATCAATGCTAAAAGAAGCAAGTAGATATGACACTCAGTCTTATGAGCAACAGAACTCCATGGTCATCACATATTGCTCTGGAAAAAAATGTTGCATTTAATTAATTGTAATTCAAAATTTCCATCTTTATATGTCTCTTAAAGATATACATTTTGTTTGTTTTGCACATGTGTATATTATATGTGCATGTATATATGCATGTTTCCATGTGTGTGGGTGCATGTGAGTGTGGGTCTGTTATGCACATGGAAGCCAATGATTGATATTAGATGTCTTCTGCAATCTCCCTCCAATTTATTTACTGAGGCAGGGTCACTCACTTGAACCCAGAGCTTGCCAATTTGGCTAGAGTAGTTAGTCATCTTGCTTTATAGATTTCTGATCTCTGTTTTCCAAGCACTGGGATGCCAGGCCAGTCACCGTTCCCACCTGGTATTGATATGGGAACTGGGGATCTGTATTCCCATCCTCACACTTGTATAGCAAGCATTTATATACTGAGCCACCTCCCAGTCCACATATATCAACATGAAATCATCTATCATCTCTATACCGACTATGAAACTATGCTGTAACATAAATATCCTGTAAAATGTCAACGAACTCTACCTGAGTCTCAACAGCAATTTGGTTTGTATTCTACAAAAGACCCAAACAAAGTAGGCCCTTCTCCACACACTGGAAAAGTTAGTGCAGTAAATAATTGAGTTGTTTGAGTTAACAAAAAAAAAAAAAATCAGGGCTGGAGAGATAGATTAGCAGTTAAGCACTTGCCTGTGAAGCCTAAGGAAACGGGTTCGAGGCTCCATTCCCCAGGACCCACGTTAGCCAGATGCACAAGGGGGCCCACGCATCTGGTGTTCATTGGCAGTGGCTGGAGGCCTTGGTACGCCCATTCTTTCTCTCTATCTGCCTCTTTCTCTGTCTGTCACTCTCAAATAAAAATAAACAAAAATTAAAAAAAAGTCAAACTAATTACCTCAAGATTTTGCAAATAGGCTTGATCATTGACTGATCGATATTGAT
Source organism: Dipus sagitta (assembly GCA_036346955.1). Classification (NCBI taxonomy): domain Eukaryota; kingdom Metazoa; phylum Chordata; class Mammalia; order Rodentia; family Dipodidae; genus Dipus; species Dipus sagitta. The sequence goes on from CM070771.1 coordinate 143,885,210, forward strand.
TGGTGCTTTCAGAACAGTGAAGGATTGAAATTTCTTGTCCTGCCTGCGGTTTGTTCTGGACAATTTGGTTATTTTAGGGTAATGTTCAGTAAACACACATAAGTGAACTATAAACTTCTTGTGTTTTAAAAAAAGACAGTGCATTATTGTGCGTTTATGTGACCTCAAGTATTTGGCTCTGCTGTGACAGACACATCAGCCTGCTGAGCCAGTAAAAATGCAAGGACATTTCGTAATCATCATCTGCTAATACCAGTTAACAGTGTCAGAAATTAAAACATTAGTGGATTTGTGTTGCTTGAGGAAGCAACTGATATAAAGTACTCAGATATTGAAGAAATAGGGCAGTTTGTTGTAACATAATTCTACTTCCTATGTAAAATCTCCCTCTAAGTGGCATGAGAAATTTGAGTTTCACAGAGAGCTAAAATGAACAGTTTATTATGCAAAACCATTGAATTAATATACATTAAGTTACATACTATTTTAAAATGTTTTGCTTCTTAGAAAATAAAAAAATCAAGAATTTATACCTTATTCAATAACAAAAAGACTACTGTTTTGTTAAAATTTGAAGTATAGAGTAATTCTTTGCTTAAAACTCATAGATATGTTTTCTCTTTAGTTATGTTGTTTTAAAACTCTATTTAAATTTAAAAGTTAATGATGATTTCTAAAGTATAAATTTTGCAGAAAATATCAATCTCTCTTGTCAAATATTTCGGCCAAGTCATTAATTTTGATGTTAATGTAAATACATAACTACCTTAATATGAGGAGACATACAAGCTGAAAATGATAGTGTAAATTCTGGAAGAAATATTTGATTTCATCCTCTTTTAAACTGATTAGTGATTTGAGATAATAATTTATTTATTTATTATGTTTGCAAATTTGGCATTTTCCTAGGCATTTCAATGGCTATTCATATTTCCCTTTTTAGCTTATATTATAGATACATTCTGAGAGGAAGTTATAAGGTCTAACAATTATAGAGAATGAAAAGTCCATGGGTAAAATTATATGTGCATTGAACTACAATGAGAGTATTAAAAGTATTTCATCCCATTTGTAAAATATCTTTCATGACTATGAAAGGGCAATATTTTTCCAATTACATCTGCTTTAGTCTGCAAATGGATTACCTTATAAGAACTCTTATAAAGCAAAGACTCCAAAAATAATTGAAAATGTGAGGCTAGATAAGTTGGGCATATAAAATCCATGAGCAAATTTCTTTCAATAGCATTCATGGGAAAGAAGAAAGTTTATCTTGACTCCTGTTCAGGTCCAGATGAACATTTTAATGCTTAACGTCTTGATGCCTCTGATTGACAGAAAGTGCTTCCTGCAGTGGGATTTCTAGCTCACTTCTCCAGTGTCTGGAAGATTACATTTTAACTGCCCCAATATTAATAACCAGATTTGATCTCAGGCCTGTCCAAGGTCAAGCAGACTGGCCAGGTTAGCCTGTTTGTTTGTGTGCATGCACTGTGACATCTCCTCAGAGTGACAAGCAGGGAGGACGGAGGAAGAGAGACAGGGGTGTTAACCTTCAGCTCACCAAAAGAAGCCTCTTACTCCTGTGTACCTAGAGCCCCAGGGCCTCCTACCTTTACCTTTTTCTGCTTTTCAGTGCTCATAATATTTTCACAGAAAGTGATACACTTGTGAACAAATATGTTTCAAGGAGGGAAAATACACAAATCATTTTCATAAAAGTGGAATGATATATATTTATATTTTTGTTCAGAACTTTTACCCAGCTTTAACAGCATCTTATGTGGGTTGATTTTCTTTGACTATTTCTTCTTTAGGCAAGTGTCTCCCACAGCCGTCCTAGAATGTGATATCAAGATTCTTGAAATGCCCCTAATTTTACAAGTGCATACCTCATAATTTCTAGACCAGAGCATCAGCAATACCCACCTTAGAAGCCAGCTAAAAAAACTTTTCACAATCCATGAATTTTGGTTTGCTATCATAAAATAAATCAAATGAACTTTAAAAACAAAAAACCTTACTTCTATCTTGCTAAAAATTCCTAAGGAGCTATTTGGTTCCTAATTGATTTTCTACGTCAGTTGCTCACTGAATAGATAAGTAGTGCCTGTGATATTTGATTACAGAGCAAGGCACCCATTTAACCTTCTGTTCTTTCCTGGCCAGGATTTCAAATACAATAGCACGTTCCTCCCTGAGGCTCAGCAGGATTAGACAGCTAGTGGTAATCCCTGATACGCTGAAATAGACCTGATAGAACTTCAACTCACTTGTTTAGGATTATGCTCATGAATTTCAGCTCACCCAGTAATATTAACCCTTTTGAGACTTGGGCTGAGATACTCTATTAGTTAAAAACAAACAATAAGCAGAAATTTATTAACACACTTTTAAAACATTAACCTAAATTACAAAAAAGTGAGGAAAAATGTGTGATCCAAATTGTTTCCCCCCAATTTTTCATTGTAAAAGATTTATATTAATATTAATTTATCAGCTTAAATAGATTTTTTGTTTAGAAACTTTATGTAAAGTTCTGGTTTGCGTAATAGCTTTTCTATCTTAGTCATGGTTAAATCACTTTGTGGAGGAAGAGGATAAATGACTTCATATAAAGTAGGCCCTCTATATTCTAGGCTAACTGGAACCAAAGCAAGTATGAAAATCCCCAAACCTCATTTCAGCCAGGGGTTTCCAATCTCTTCCTTTTCCTTTCATTAGAGCAAGTTCCATAGGTTTGAGTTTAATTTTCTCTCTTTCCCCTCTGGGGGATATGAAAATGAGCTAAGAAATGGCCAAGAGGCAGGAAATCAGTGGGTGCAAAAGAACTAGTAAAAGGTATAGTTAATCCACAAATTGGAAAGTCAGCCCCATGTTAATCACGAGATGAAAGGAAGAGCATCCACCCTTTCAGTGCAGGTGGCAGCACCAGACTTTATCATGGCTTTAATAATTTAAACATTGAAATCTGGGCCTGACACTATTAGGCTATCAAAATGAGGTCCTTGCAAAGTCACGGGTTTGGAATGGGTTATTAGTGACAACTAACACAGTCTGGGGGAGCACCCCCAATCGTTATGGAAGCGATTACCCTGAATCATCTAGGCTTTTTTTGTGTTGACTCTTTAAATATTTATATTCACAACTAGTTCTATTAATTATTGAAATAAGTGATTCTGGTTTGAATGATCAGAAGACTTCCCTCCATGCTCATAGATTCTAGGAAAAAAAAAGTAAGTTTATTTGAGAGACTTGACCTCCATGTAAGCTTGTGGTGAGGAATATGACCTCATTGCCTATAGTAATATTTCAAGGTTGAAGATAATTTAATGCTAAAGCAATGGTACAAGTTCCTTCTCAAATTGCTTTTGTTAGTGGTTCTGTGAGGCGTTCATTCAGCCAAACCATTTCTTTTTATTAAAAAACAGTTTTAATGCAACAAAGTCAGTCACAATGAAAAGATAACTATGCAGTATTTTGTAGAGTATGTCCTGTTCTTGATTAGATGCCCTACCCCATGAATTGACTGCAATTGTCTTGACAGACAATATTAGGGGGAAGGGGGAAAAGGTGGTCTGTATCTCCTGCTTTGAAGCTTAGTTGTTTACGAGAAGTTAAATAAATCCAAAGGTAAATTGATGGGATTAAGGCTGAGACAATAGTCCTGTATAATATTGTGCTTTGATTTGGTGCGAGATGGAGAGGGTCTAGTGAAGTAGGGAGTTGTGACTTGGAATGATTTTGCTAGATCTTTAATTAATAAGGCTCTCCTTTACTTACTTTTTGTGCAGAATGTCTAATTTTCATGGTTTTAGAGCACAAAGACAATTTCTGTTGTTCAGTTCAGGTGACATACTATTCCAATTAATTGGAAAAGTACTCCCCTAGGATAGATGGTGGAGGATGGGACTCCAGAATCTGTCTCTTACCATGGTCCTGAGTGTTGCCCTTTTCTCCTGACATGATTTTACATATGCTGTTGCTGAGTTCCCAGCTCTTTGTTGTATGTTGTAAAATTCTATTGCATCAGCATGAACAAAACAGAAATATTATAAATGTGAACCTTTCACCCCAAAAGACATATAACAGATTGAAAAGCTCCAGACCAGGGTAACAAGAATGCTTGCAGCCAGCATAGATGGGCTTACAGATGACTAAAAGCTGGTATTAATAAATCTAAAAAGGAGAAGAATAGGAGCAAAATTTACTGAAGTCTATGAAATAATAAAGGGACATGTAGCTAGGCCATATGTATCTTTGTAGTGTGTGTTAGAGCTAGACAGCCTTCCTTCTGTCTAATTGGGAGAAATGGATTTCAAAGCAACAAAGGAGAGCTTGATGTTTGTTTGTTTGTTTTTTATTTGTTAATACCAAACCAATTTACCTCTGGAATAATTGAGTTAGAAGATTATGGAAAAAAAATAATTCATCCTGGAGTCATAAGGACAAAGGAGACCTTGAGGAGTGCCCTCTCTGGCAGACAGGCAATATTAAAACCACCTTCCAATGAAGTCCATACATAATATTTTTAAAGAGAAGGTGCAGATTTAGTTGTGGTCAGTGTATTGATTTGTCTCCACATGAACAAAGAGATAAGGACTGAGGAGTTTAGAATTCTCATGCAGATGTATTTATTCTGCATATTTTATTCATATGGTATTTCATTTTTTCTTGTGTTTTAAAAGTTTTTTTCCCCAAATGGCAATGCTATTAAAACTATTTTTTTTCAATAATTCAAGGTATTCAAACTTAACACATGCTTCTTGACTTGAGGATAACTAATAACTAATGTAGCATCAACATTTTATTTACTATAATGTAACTAAAAATGCATGCTTATTTTTTTATTTGGTCCTCACAGCAGCCCATGCAGACACAGTTGTCCAAATTAGGTAGTGGGATATAACAAGGTGAGGTGTCTTACATATAGTTGATGACCTGTTATGTGAACCCAGACCTGCCTTCCTTCAAGCTGTGTAGTGATTCCTAGTGTGTCTTGCAGTTTCTCTGAAGGTTAATGTTACAAGCCAGGGGACTTTGAACACAAAAGAGCAACCATGGTGAGCTTCAGAAACTTGTGGAAGAGACAGTACATTTTTCCCTCTGAGGATGTGCCCATCCCTCTCATCACATTTGCAGACCACATGCAATTCAGAAGAATTGTCTAGAGAGTGCTAACAGAGGTTATAAAATGGCACATCATTTCACAGGTGGAGGAGGTTATAATTAACTGGCAAAACCAAAGGATGGCAATGTTTGAGTTGAGCCTGGCAGGGTTTGGTCAGGAGGATGCATGTTTGAAGGTGCACAAAGGGGAGTGAAGAAAGAGGTCTGAGTCAGGACAGTAGCTCTTGCCTCCAGGGTTCTATGTGGGTCAATATGACTATAGATATTTGCCATCTTAGCAAAGGGAGACTCAGCCAGCTGCTCAGAAAACAAGTGCATATGCTTGAGTGAGCACCTTTGCTTCTTTCTCATTCATTCTCTGATCTGTGAATGTGGGCCAATATTTCACTACAAATATAAATAAAAGATTCCAGAGACTCCAGAGTAAATCAGCTCATTGGGTTATAGTTTCTATACCAGTAGAATAGAATAGTGCTCTATCAACACATAACAAAAATAGTCTAAATATGTATTTCAGAATCAAAGGAATGAATGTAGACCATGTTGAGCTTAATAATTTTACTTAGCCTCATTACAATGGAATGTGAGAAATAATTTTTAATTTATACAATATATGTAGGTGCCACACTATAATTAACTTTTTATAAGGCACAAAATATGTGGCAATAATTTGTAATAAATTCTCAGGTACATTTTCATAATAAACATTTTGCTATGAATTCACTTATTTCATCCATGTATAATTGTATATTACATCTTTGCTAATGGGTTGATAATACAGACATATTGGGGTAAAGTAACAATTTTTCAAAACTGTTTTTAGAAAGGTGATCTGTTTTACAGAATATTTAACAGTATCTGTGTTAATGAAGTATTAATTGGTAAGTTATTAGTATGCACAATATTTTATAAGTTTAAATGCAGTTAAAAATTAATGAAACAGCTATGTCATCAATTTCACATATTTTTATTGAAAATATTTTTTAACTAAAATTAAACATCTCTTTGGAGTTTTTTTTTATAAAGTAGAGCTTAGAATCAGGCCCTAAATTAGCCACAACTAAACAGCAAAGTAAAGGAACAAAAACACAGTGCAAAAGCCTCAGAATATTTCCAATGATCAAAATGCAAACTAAAACTGCATAGGAAACACTTATATTTTTGAAGTGTGACTTCATACCATAAAGTGCAATTGCAAAAGCAGTGGAGGGCTTTTAGAATCTGTGATTTGGCCTCCATACTATAACTTTGGAGAATTCCATACGGGTTTGTTTCTGAAGCTAGAGCCCTAGTAATGAAGCTGTCATTTTCTTCATTCTTTCCTTTCAGAACAAGGGCAAGGGAAGATTAGAATAATCTTCAAAGCAGACACTATTACTCTGAGTGGACCCTGGCATGCAAGCTGCTCTTCTAAGGCAGCACATTTCAGTTCCCTCTGCAGAGAATAAATATCCACTCAGAGCATAGCCTCTTTAGACAGTGCTTTAGCCTGCCATGGATGGAGAGGACTGGAATCATATAGCCTTCCCTATGTCTAGTTCCTGAAATATTCTAGAAGAATTGTCTTTTTTTTTTCTAATTGCAGAAAGGAATGTGCATTTCCAGTGACTTTCAGGGGCATGTGACCTTGTATAGAGCTAAGAAATTAAAATGAAAGTGTAACAATTCTGATAAAAGCAAGGAAAAAGAGTGCTCTAGTCCACTTGTTCCTGGAGGAAAAATGGTCATAGTTGTACCAGTCATTGCTTTCTTTGTTTCCTGTGGGTCATCTCAGCAGAAAAACCCAGAGCTGGGGACTGGGAAAGCTGAACTGCTCTCCATCCCCCTTAGCTGAGCTGTGTCTGGGCTGAGATCCATGGTGGTGGGGAGACACACAGTGGATCAATGGAGTCCTAGAGCACTGGGGGCTATCAGGATAATACCTTTTGTTTCAAGGAACAAAAACATTAATAATGATGCTAAAGAACTATTTTTAAAACATATCTTTATTATACTTTTGAACCAATAGTCCTAGTTCATTCTACATATAACAGTATAAAGAAAATATGCATTTACTTGACAATTTTTCTTTTGCATTATATTAAGATATTCATATGCTATTTTATTTTTTTAAAGATAATCCTCAGATCAAAATTTCTCTTCCATAAATGGCCCTGATAAAAGTCAATCTTCCAAGTGTTTTACAGTATCATGGTTCCCAAACCTCAGCAGGGAAGGCCCAGCTAATATGAGACACATGCTAATATGAGACTGATTTTCCATTTTTAATGTTCTATGCCAGTGCCAGATGATGTATCCAGCTAACCACTTTAAACCTTCCAGTAAAGGTTTGATAATAGATGTCATTATTGAATGTCTTCATGCATGCCCCTTTGAAACAAATGATCACCTATTAGAGGATAGAGACAAAACACATTTACTTGAATGAAATGTTTAATAAAGTACATCAGGACTTGTTTTTATTGGTACTGGTCTATGAATACTTTATGTGCTAATTTAGGGCTTAGGAGTACTTAGTCATCCCAGTGCTCCAGTCTGCAAAAGGCATGTACCTTATTATTATAAACGCCAGCCTTTAATGTTTAGAACATATTTATAAAACATACTTGTCCTCTTCTTAAAATTGAAAACATCTGTTACAGATTTGCTGTTAAAATGTTATGGACGTGAGAGCTCAGTGATGAGGCAGTCTGCCATTTTGAATGGAATCAAGCTGACAATGCACTCTGTACCAGTGAGGCTGTGAAAATAAACAAACAAACAAAAGGCAGATGGTTCATTTAGTTTAGTAATTGTAATTTGTTGTTCATTAAAAGCAATTTTCATACTGGCATTCTTTATTCTAATTCTGTATAAGGAAAATTTTACTCTGTAAACCTGCCTAATGTTTTTTTTTGTAGCATAATTTGCCCTGACATTTGATAGGCAGTTGATTAGAGCAGAGTGACTTTTTTTAGCATGAAAATTAATTATGATTTTTGCAGCTTTCATTAGTCTGCTTTTGTAACTACTGTGATGAAACAGCAGGGGTTTGGCCCTGAAATGCTGAGTATCACTGGATCATTTGCAGGGAATCTCCCTTTTAAGATGATTGAACCATTTTATTGTAGTTTGTGAGTCTACACAAAATGAGGCCTGCAATAAAATGAATTCAGTGTGCTTTGAAATATAGTTGAATATGTATTTACACAGGTAAAGATAGCATGTGGTAATTTAACATTATAGCCTTTGAAACATATTCAAGGACAGAGACATTTTAGTCTTCACTGTTCTGTAATAGGTAATATTTCCTGAATTTATACAAATTGTTACATATACACACAAATAGCATAGATTTTAACAGCAGGGAGCTCATTTTTCAGATATAAACAAAATTGGTTGAAATACCTTTTAAATGGAAGAACATGATTCTCTACACAGGACTGGTGATGGCACAGATTTGTAGAGAAACCAGGTCTATTGCAGTATTCAGAAAGCATCTTTGAAAATACATGTATATCTGACAAAATCTATAGGAACTAGAAAAAAATTTGATCTTCAGCATGTACATATGATACTGCTTTGCTGTATGCTGTTTCCATTTTATACACAACACATCAGTATTAATACGTTTTCTGACAGAAGGTAAGAATCGTGTGAGTTTCTGCGTCACTAGGTGAATTTGTGAATTGGATTTATTTTGCTTTGAAAATTCATTGCACAGGACTTTAGGTTTCAGAAAGTGTTAAAGAATAGCCAAGACACAAATCCTTGTCTATAACATATGTATCAACCATGGAGAAAGGTCCATGTTTTCTATTTTCATTACAAAACCAGAGTTCAATAGTATTAGCAATATTTTGTTGGATTATGTAGGATCTTAATTAAACATTACATAGACCTTTTCACATCCACAATTTCTTATAGCCACAGTTCTGAATCTTCATAATTAACTATCCAGGAAATGGTTTTTAAACTGTAAAGAACGTCTTCTGTTTTATAACACAATTCCTGTTCCTGTGGAGTATGAACAAGACAGTGTTTATTGTAGTCAGAAAAATTGTTGGCGTGATTCTGCATAAGGAAAGAATCTCTGGACTGTCTCAAAGTGTTAGCTGCCCATTTGCAGACAAACAAGCTTTTAGTGTGCAATTTAGGTCAATGGATCGAGGGGAGAAGATGTGTTTAGGCGACAGATTTTAAATCACCATAATATAAATATGCTTCCTTTTTCATCCGGAATTTGCTTTCTTTCAAGGTAATTTAGTGCAGCAGACGTGCACTTATGCCTGTCTTTGTAATTTTAGGGATTAGGATAGTGAGGATTAAATGGTGACCCTTAATCTTCAATATCAACTTTAAGAGCGAAATATAATATGCAAATGGAACACATTCATTTTGTGTTTATACATTTTAATCTCTGTAATTTAGTTGTAAGAATATGGAACCTCATCTTTGCCTTATTTATTTTGAGTCCTAAAGTAAGATACCATTAAAATCTTTATCCTTCTGTCTTATTGGATAAATGTTTATCCTTTAGGGCTTAAAAAATATACATATATATATATTTAAAAAGCAGATATATCTTTAACATAACAATGTCTTTCTATTGAAGGAAGTGGCATGTTTATCTCATGTAACACACAGTTAAATGAAAGGACAAGTTTTTAAGTCATGTCATGGAGGAAATATATTTGTGCAATTTAATTTTAAATTTAGCTTTATAAATCAGTAAATCAAAATTTTATTAATAAAATGAGTATATTTATGATCAAGTTTACTTTGTTCTTACTACACTTTCACCTTCTGGTTTGAATTTCAGTGTATGGACAGGAATGTCTTCTAAAGAAAACATTTATTAGGGTGAAATACTAAACTGATATAAAAATCTGGGCCATATTCTCTTAGACAAATAAACCTAAGAGCTATGTTAAGTAAGCAGATCAAAAGAGAAATATAGTGTGAAAAACAGAAACAAAGAATCTTTTTATGCCTCTGGCTTTCCTGAGAGAATGGCTTGGGACTGTCAGCTTGGTTTGCTTCACTGGTTTCCTTAACCAGGTAGTTTTTAGACCTTATACAAAAGTTTGCCAGATGTCTGCATATGAAACCTGAATGTCTACCATACAGAATCAATTTTTGGAGCCATTGGTGATGAATTAATGGTTCTTGCCAGAAAATGGAACTAAGTTCATATTGCAAGATATGCACAAAGTTTTTCAAAGAGTGAAGGTAAAACTAATGTGATTAATTGTAGGAATATCCTCAGTCTTTTCTTAGGCACCCAAACCTAGTGTCATATCCTAATAGGTTAATCCAAAATGAACATTTCACCTAGACTTTCCCTCTGTGAATATGAGTCCTTCCAGCAAAAACACATTTCCCTCATTACCAAAATTATTCTTATAAATTTGAACACTTGCTTACTCAGTCTTAAAACTGGACTTGCTGATAGAACTAACAATGGAAAGGTGTTCTCTTCAGAGAATTACACAGGTCTATACTATAAGTAGGAAGTCTGGATGAGGCTACTGTGAATGAATTTGTTCTCAGAGGCTTACCCCAGTCTATGTTGGGTATCTCTGGTCTCATTTAAAAAACTTACTTGTGTTTGTGGGAGTGCACATTTGGAGATCAGTGGATAACTTGGAGGTGTCTGTGCTCCACCTGCTTTGTGACAAGCTCTCTACCCACTCAAAATGAATTGCCAGACTGAAAAAAAAATATCAGTCCAGCTGGTCTTTGAGCATGGGATTCTCCTTGCTCTTCCTGCCATTGCCAGAGGCACTTTGGAATCACACATGTATGTGCCACTTTGAATCAGGTTATCTGTGGCTGCTGGAGAATTGAACCAGAGAGGCAGACTTTGCATGCAAGTGCCTTAAAATGCTGATCCACCTCCCTGACTCATTTCTTATTTTCTTGCCATAAAATTCCATAATAAATTCTATTATAATGATTCAATGTACAGTTACATATACTGACTACTACTACGAAATTCAGGATTTTCCAGGACTTTATATACTCTACCCATTGCTTTGCAGCATGTACCATGTAGTGATAATGGGTGCTGGAGTCAGAATCCTTTATTGTATAACATGGAGAAAAGTTCTTAATGTCTATCAACTTCAGCTTCTTTAATTATAATGTGAAATTCTTATAGTGCCACTGTAATAACAGTTGTTTGAGGATTAAATAAGATAATGATTGTTATCTGCTTTGTATAGTGCTAGAATATAGTGAAGGATTAAAAATAATAATTATTTTTATGAGTCTACCTATTATGCTATTATATTGAAATAAGCTAATTACAATTGCATCTTGGAAAGGCTGTTTGTGAAAAAATGTTAAATTCACCATTAATTTTCATGACACTCTCAAGCCACCTTGACTTGTCCCTGATCCTTAAGTGGTTATTTTGAGTATCATTTTTGATGATTTTCGTGGTTTGGCTAATATAATCAGGTCAATTTGGGAACAGGAACTTACATATTTATTCAGAAAGGTCTAGATGCCTGTGGAGATTCAGAAGCTGATTCTGAAAGACTGCTTATCACTTAGTTGTCTGTAAAGGATGGGAGTGGTGATAGCCATCACTGAAATATTCATCTCTGAACCTAACCACCAAGTGGCATATTTTCTGATATTCAGTTTTTATCCACATTTATTGTTATAAAGCCAAAGAACTTGGTGGAATGAGACTTGTCTTCACTTTTTCTTTTCCTATAGCCAAATTCTTATATAACCACATAAGGAAGATTAAGAAGGATCTGTAGTTTAGGAAATTGTTCTTTCTCTATTTAAATAGTTGGATCAGCAATGACTAAGTGTCATGGTTTTCAAGCCACACCACTCTGTCATAGACAATAGGATTAGGACCCTTGGAATTTTCTCCAAGAACAGACTGTGCTGTGACATTTGGATGCAGTGCTTCCTTTTTTTTTTTTTTTTTTTTTTTTTTTTTACAGTCTTATGTTCAATTTCAAAACTTTAAAAACTACTATCCTTAAGCCTTTATTTTTGTCTCTGAATTTTTTGCTTATAAATTTACAGTTCCTAAAGAAAGGAACTGTAAATTGTGATAACCTTTGCTCTGGAAGATCATGATATTTTAGCCTCATGTTTCCTTTGTAATATCACCTAGAATTCAAAGAAAGCCAAAACATTTTCTGTACATTTTTAGTATGACCAAGAGTAAATGATTATCACAGTGGGAAGGTGATATATTAAAATTTTCAGAATTTGAAAGCTAGAGGATAAAAACATCTTTATAATATACCAGTAATGAACAGCTTCATGGAGATACTCATTGAGTAGGACCTTAAATACCTTAAATATATTTGTAGAACTGACACATTCAAGGATGAAGGGAGAGAAGGGAAGATGGATGTGAAGTACGATGAGAGCGTGAGTCTTCCACTTTCTCATAAGCATTCTGGCTCATCATTATTGATTGAAATACTCAGGAGAAAAAGAATGCACAAACAAAATTTTAGTGCTGTGAGTTCATTCTTGCTCAGCAGGGATGTCAATACACAGTGGTTCTTATATTTAAAAGTCTTGACCCTAGAAAAGGATTCAGCTCTAAAATAATTGAACAGGATTTCTTTCTCCTTCTCTCTGAAAAGTAGATTTTAAGTTTTGTTCTAAATTTGCTCGTCAAGCCAGGAGAGGAGGCACATACCTTTAATCCCAGCACTCAGGAGGCAGAGGTAGGAGGATCATTGTGAGTCCAGGCCACCCTGAGACTACATAGTGAGTTCTAGGTCAGCCTGAACTAAAGTGAGACCCTGTCTCGAGAAACCAAAAGAAAATAAAAAATGAAATTGCTAGTCAATATTAAGGAAAACATTGGGGCAAATATTTTGAACAATTGAAAACTGGTTGAGTTACAGCAAAAAAAAAAAGTTAGACTTCAAGAATATGTTAACACTAAGCCATTTTAATATATTAGCTGTGGAATATTTCTGAATGCTAGACAGAGTGGGAATTTTGTGATATATTTGTTTAGAAAGTCCATTTTTATTTTTAATGCATGTGTGCATACATGTTCATGTGCATGTGTACGTATGTATATGTGTGCATGTGCATGTGTGCATATGGAGACCAGTGGACAAACTCAGGTTTTATCCTCAGGAACTCTGGTACCTCCTTTGGTGTAAGTTCCCTCATTAGTCTGGAGCTTACCAGTTAGGCTAGACTGGTTGAACAGTGAGCCCCAAGGATCTTTCTGTCTCTGCCACCTCAGTGCTGAGATTACAAGGATATGCCAACCCATGACCAGCATTTGTGCATGGCTTCTGCAGATCTCAGGTCATCATGCTAATGAGGTAAACATGCTATGATCTTAACCATCTCCCTAGCCTTTTTAGTTTTAATAGATAATTAGATGAGTATGTGTAATCTTCTGACTGAAGAGATTCTGTTGGTTTTGTTGTGTTTGTATTCCTGAGTGTATGGAATGTGTGAATAAAGGAGGGAAGTAATGAGAGCAAAAGGAGGGAGAAGAGAAAGAGAAGGAAAGCAAAACAGACAGGGTAGGAGGAAGGAAAAGAAGAACATAGGGTGTGTTGGCTGTTAAGATCAGCATGAAGGAGAAAAAATACTTGAATATTTGAGGAAATAAAGTAAACAGAGTACAAAAATAGGAATTGAAATTGGGGTAAGATAGAGTAAAAGATTTCTCAGAGAAAGTGTAATCAAAACATGAAAACTTATATAGAAGTTTTCAAAGTGAAGGAAGCAGAAGAGTAGCAAATGATTGAACTGATTTGTTATTATTATTTTATGGCTACTTTTTTGAGGCAGGGTCTCATGTAGCTCAGGTTAATCTCAAATTTTCTATGTAACAGAAGAGGATGACCTTGAACTTCTGATCTTCTCCCTCCACCTCTTGTGCTGGGATTAGAGCTGTGCATCACCACACCTGCTTTAAGCAATGCTGGGGATCCAACCCATGGCCTTTGTGCATACCAAACAAATAGTCTACCAGTTTAGCGACATCCCGACCCTAAGTTGCTTTTTATACATACAATAGGGCCTGGTATGGTGGTGTATACCTTTAATCACAGCTCTCGGAAGGTGGAGGTAGGAAGCTTGCTGTTAGAAGCCAGCCTGGGACTATAGGGAGACCCTACCTCAAAAAACAAACATACAATAACTGGGAGGACTACTGTATCACAAATAACAAAGTGAATAATGAATGTAGTATTTAGTGCATTGGTATTTGAAGTTCTTAAATGGAATCTAGACAGAAAAATACAGAAATACGAAATATTATTGCTGCTATCATTTGAAAATCACACCTGTTGAACTGGTAAATTGGTTAATGATGGTGGATAGATTTCCAGGAGAAAGGAGCAAGTGAGCTTCCTGAAGGAATGCATGGACTAGCTTCTACTCCTGACAGCTAACATAGAAGAGAAGCAGCCAAATGATGGAAAGAGCCAGAAAAACTGAAGAGCAGAAGAATAGTGAATCCAACCAACAGAAACCTAGGAGGAAAGGATGAAGTCCAGAAGGTATCTGAGCCTGAGTGAGAACAGATGACAGTGAAATACTTATGTGGAATGTGAACCATTCTGGGCTGCCCTGAAGAGGAGCAAAGGACTGGTGGTTGTCTTCCTGTATGTGAGACCTGGGTGTTCATATTTTGACATTGGGCAATTGGAAAACTACAGGTCTTTTAAGGGAGAAGATAAACATAAACAAAACAGTCTTAAGTTGAAGCCTTACTTCGCAATATCAACTCTGACAGGAAGAATGGAGAACACATGCCAGTGGCCAAGAGCAAGGTCAAGTCTAGTTGTTCTATGATTATTGTCCTCTCTCTGCATTCTTTCCACAAGTCGAAAATCCTGTAATCTAAAGTGTGTAAACAAGAATGAGTTCTAAAAATCTGGGTTTGGGTGGGCCAACATCTGGATGTGTCTTTTGGGTGGCAACAGAGGTTATATTGGGTAGGCGGTGCATTCTGGAGACTCAAAGCAATCCAGAAAGGCTATGCATGGTAGTATAACTAGAAATGCAGACAGCTTAAAAAGTTCAAGAAAGTTATTATTTGGTTTCATGTTTCCTAATCTAAAAACAGTCCAAGAATATGAATATTTTAGGTAAAAGAAGTATTTGCAGTTTTCTTAATTTCTTCCTTCCATAGTAATCATGTCTTTAGCCTTAGCTGTACTAAAGACAGGAGCAGAATCATTTTTGAAGAATTGCAGCCAGCTAGCCAGCATTTTCTGGTCATGTTTTTCAGCCTTCATTCAGTATAACACACTGAAGTTATTGATAGAATCTCAGAAATCATGTTCTCCTTGGTTGCATTGTTACGTGGGAATGGTGGTTGATTGGTTTGAGCACAAAAGTGCTTCCACATAAATAGGTCCAGCAAATTTGTCCCTAGGAGGAAAAGTAAGGGTGTAGAAGAGGAACAAGCAGAAAATGAAGGTATTATATGTGAAGAGTGGGTCAGACAAAGGACGAGCCTTTGATGGTTTGGTACTGATGTTGGGTCATGTCAAAGAGCCTTACCAAGTTCTTATTTGAACCCTTCAAACTCTGGCCCCTTCCTTCTTGAGTCTGACCAGATGTACTGCACTTCTGCTTTCTCCTTCTTTGCCCTTTGATTTAACAGTTGTAATCAGGAAATTTTGGTAGCAAATCTATTTTGCTTTTTGTTTCAGCAGCCGTGTAACTATACCTTTACCCATCATTCAAAACAAATAAACAAACAAAACAAAAAGCTGAAACTATTCCTTACACTTAATGACAAAAAACTTGTGCCTTATTCTTCTGTTCACGTACTGTTCAGAGGAAATGAGTTCTCTAAAGGCATGAGAGGTTAGACATTGCCTTAATACTACTCTCAAATGCTGTAATATTTGTTCATTTAATGCATAACCCATTAAACCAAGATGACATTAGTTCACTGGGAAGAGGCAAGGGGAATGAACGAGATCATTTTAGACTTTGTTTCACTGTAAGTATGCCTTCTGTGAATGCATGTTAATCACAGAATCAAAATAAACACACTTAATTGAACAGTATTCAGATCAATAAAATCATTGACTGAGTACCACTGGTGCTCACTTGAGGTAAACAAGTGATTTAATAGTCTCCACTTCCTTCAGGTCTCTTTGGTATGGCCATCAATAGCGTACTCTTAAATCAGAACTGGCAGTGACCAAAAGGCCCTCAGCCAGCCACCCAGCTTGACCTCCTGAGGTGCATTATTGCTTGATGTCTGGCAAGCCACCTTGTATTTCCTTTCTATTTGTCTTATAATTCTTGTTCCATAATTTGAAGCTGTGAGAAAACATGTTCATGCACGAACACACACACACACACACACACACACACACACTAGCCCTATCTGGCACATCTTAACATCATGCTATAAACTACATGCTAAACACATGCCAGTAAGACTTATGAATAATCTCAGCTCTGTGTTTTCACTGCACTTTTTTGCATTGGTATGTAATTTATGGAAACCTGGCTGAAATCCATGATTACAGTATGCTTTTGCAAGTGCATGTATGTGTGGTATGCATGTGTGTATATATATTTTCACATGTGTGTGGGTGCACATGTATGTGTGGGGCATATGCATGTGTGTGTATGCATGTGGATATCAGAAGTTGACATGGAGTATCTGCCTCAATTACTCTTCACCTTCTGTGTTTTTTTTAGTTATGTACACAGTGTGTATACAGCCATGTTTGTACCATCATTAGCCTCCTCCCTGTACTTCTACCTCTGCAGGGACCCTCCTCATGGGGGAATGTGGGTCATGCATTGCGGGGTTAGCCATCAGTTATGGGTAAGAGGCAATGTCTCTGTGCATAATGTCCCAATATGAACCCAGAGCTCACCGACTGAGCTAGTCTAGCTAGTCAGCTTGCCCAGGAATGCCCACTCTCTGCTTCCCAAACACTGGGATTACAGGCAGGCCCATCATATCAACCAAACCTTTACAAGAGTGTTGGGGTTCCAAACACAAGTCCTCATGCTAATACAGCAAGCATTTTACTGACTAAGCAAGCTCTCTAGTTCAGGGACCACAATTTTAAGTATATTTTAGGACATATGAAACTACTGATGATAAGCTTAACAAATTCATGATTTCTCAAGGAAAATTTAAAATCTCACAACTATGGTCCGAGGAATAAATCTGTGCAGGGCAACTGAAATTTGCTGAGGAGAGATGTGTCACAATTTATTTTAGCTATTTCAGCTAGAACATTTTACTCAGCAGAGTAGAATAAGTGGTGACTTGGTTTTCATTTTGTTTTCCTGTAGTTAGTTAGGTATCATTAGCTACAAATGACCACATCAAGAGCTGTTCACATATACTTTTTGGAACAATCACAATTATTAACAGAAACTTACAGTGTCTTCCAAAGGTCATGCCTATAACACTGTTATCAGTCTGATGATGCCAGATAGGTATTTCAGCCCTGTCATTTATCCTAGGCAACTCCATTACTATACGTTGCCTGAAAGACTAAGACCTTTTAAAGATTGTGATGGCTGACAGTAGTTAACCCATTCATTGTTTACAGAGCACAAATGTGAGCATCAGTGCCCTTCCTATAGCTTTTTGGATTGAAGCTTGGCATTGTAAATATAATGTTGATAACAACACATGCAATTTACATTTTGTTTGTTGTTAAGAATTCCTTTTGCTATTAGTAAAGCATCAACTGCAAGGTCAGAGTCAATCATGTATGTGCCATTGAGTCCTAGCCTAGAGTATGTCTTCAGTGGCCATTACTTTCTTAGAGAGTTTTTGAAATATAGATGCTCTGGCTGGAGAGATGACTCAGCAATTAAAGCACTTGCCTGCAAAGCAAAAGGAACTAGGTTTAATTCCCCAGGACCCATATAAGCCAGATGCACACGGTGGCACATGTGTCTGGATTCACTTACAGCAGCTAGAGGCCCTGGCTTGCCCATTTCTTCTCTCTATATATATCTGCTTCTCTCTCTCTCTCTGAGATAAATAAATTAAAAAAAAATTAAATGAAATGTAGATTCTCTAGTTGTACCCTGGAAATTTCTGTTTTGAGAAATAAGCCTAGGAATCTAGTTTTGGAAAAATATCCTCCGTCAGATGCTCATTCCACTCTAGGAATCATGTTTTTTCTATTCCTCACTCTAGCTATAGTAATAGGAACTTCCAGCATTGGTACCAAGCTGTTCTTCCAGTTTGAAATGCTCCCTTATCTTCTCCTAGGAAATACTTGCTCATTCTTTAAGTTTCAGTATAAAACTCAACTCTTGTGGGACACTAACTCTACCTTTTTCCCATGAGCTCTCAATGTTGTCAAGATACTAAGTTACCTTGCCTGCTTGACTATGAGTGATGGCAAATGGGTTGAAAAGCTTTATATTTTTTGTTCATAATAAAAACTAATAATTTGAAAATGTATATGAAAATATAGGTGTAATTAAATCTTTATTTGTATAGGCCTAGTTTTATTTTCTTTCTTGTATAATTGATTTGGAAAGATATATTTGTACTTTACAATGAATAGTTATGTCATAGGAGAGATCTGTACTTTGGTGGTGAGGAGTGGTTTCTTTTTAAATCCATAAAAAAGTGATGATTGGAAAATCAGACATTTTCTCAATTTAACTCTACAAAGTTTTCTAAAGGACATGTGGACACACATTTTCATCTTAACATTTTTCCCTAAGGAGATGATCTCATTGTGTATTTTTGAATCTGAAAGAGTCAATGTTAGAGAAGATGAACATGTTCAATAAGTGAGGCTTGCTTCATATTATGAAAAACTTACATTTTTGTTTGTAGAAATCCCTGAAAATATGCCAAGTACAGTACTGCTAACAAACAGTATTACATTTATTTCTTTAGTCTTAACAGTGCTGGGTGTTAGTTATCAGGCAATGTTGTTACTTGGCTCTAATCCAAAAGTAGTAATGTTGTTTAATATATAAATTGCTTTTAAAAGTAAATATTTAAAATTATTTTCTCTTTTATGGTACATGAATTTGTGGTCAGCCTGGGCTAAAATGAGACTCTACCTCAAAAAAAAAAAAAAAAAGAAAAAGAAAAGAAAAGAAAAAAAAGAAAGAAAGAAAGAAAATGAAATAGAAGCAGACTTTTATGTGTCTGTTGTAGAAAAGAGGGTGGGCAGTTCTCATTATCACAGTCATTTCAGCCCCACTGAAAGTCCCTCTGAATAGGTGCTGTCTTAGTAAGTGCCCACAAACCGAAGTAAATGTAGGACTCTCTCATTTAACCAGAATTGTGCTTTGTATACAAATTCCTGTTGATTTTACCTAAGTATGACCTGCTGAGAATAAAACCTTGTCAATTTTTTAAAAATCTTTTTGAAATTTGTTCTGTTCAAAAGATCTGCAGCACTCCTCCCCATCTACCAGCTCTGCCATTCTTTCTAAACCCTCTTCAGTTATGTTCAGTAATATAGCTATCACTTTTATTAAAACCTAACAAACAAATCGACCATAAAGGCTTCTTTGCTAAGTTTTGTATCTTAGGACTCTGAATTTTTTTTCTTAGAAATTGCTATGTTTTTCAAGGAAAAAATGATTTCTAGATTTATGATAACTTCTCAAACCAAAACTAAGAAAGTTTTAAGCATCTGGCACATTATTTTCAGTCATTGGGCCTCAAGAGATCTTTCCATGAAGAATGCAAATGCATAATTATAAGCATCACAAGTGAAACCAGAGGATGCTTTATTTAGTCTAAATTTTTTGGTTGAGACCATTGTTAAAATAATGAAAATCTACATTTTTTTTTATTCCAAATACCCAACGTACTTCTCTGTTTTGGTTCTTTGTACTTAATATTTAGATTTGTGCTTAACATAGAAGTAGATGCTGGCAAAGGAATGAATAAAAACTGTTTCCACAACTTCTTTTGGTAGCTTAAATATCACTTTCACTCAAAGTTCTATCACTGGTTGTCGCAGTCAGCTTCATATTGCTGTTAGAAAGCACCCGACTAAAGCCAGGCGTGGTGGTGCATGTCTTTAATTCCAGCACTCTGGGAGGCAGAGGTAGGAGGATTGCAGTGAGTTTGAGGCCACCCTGAGACTATATAGTATTCCAGGTCAGCCTCAGCTAGAGCTAGACCCTGCCTCAAAAAAAAAAAAAAAAAAAAAAAAAAAAAGGTATCCTACAGCAGCTTGTGGGCGGAAAGGGTTTATTTGGCTTACAGACTCCAGGCAACACTCCATGATGACAGGGGGAAGCAATGGCAAGAGCATAGGGTGGACATCACCTTCTGGCCAACATCAGGCAGACAATAGCAGCAGGAGAGTGTGCCAAACACTAGCAAGGTAAAGCTGGCTAGAAAACCCATAAGCCTGCCTCTGACAATATACCTCCTCAGGAGGCTTCAGTCGCAAATTGCTACCAGCTAGAGACTCAGCATTCAGAATATGCAAGTTTTTTGGGGACACTTTAAACAAACCACCACACTGGTTTGATTCTAAACTTTGTATGTCTCTATATTTTGATCTACTCACAATACATTAATAGTTTCTATCAAGTTTATATCTATATGTCTTGATATACCACAGATCTGCAAATCTACCTCCTACTGTTAGTAAAATCTATTTTGTTAGCAGAATATCTATACTCTCATTTAATGAACCATTACCTGTCCTTTTTGCTATCAAACCAATTAGTAAACTGAAATTTTTTATTTAGCATATTTTTGGAATTATATCATTTCTTTTTCATAATTTTAACTTTTATTACCTCAAATATAGACCACTGTATCAGTTTACCAGGCATTTCATTTACTATCTCTTTTTATCTCCTGTCTACTTCATACACTGCTATTTTATTTAAACCTTACCCCACAATCTTATTCATGCTAACATTTTTGCATAGATATTTCAGTAGTTTACCCTTTCAGATTACATAAAAGTTAAATTATGTGGTTTGGGATTATTAAATTTTAATAAAATAGTAACCTATCAGATTTAACATTGACAAATTGCTGTCATCTCAGTAAAGAAAGCTAAAGTTAGTGTTAAAGAAAACTTTGACATGATGTCCAGAAGATCCAGGGTTTCATTAAAATCAATGCTATGTTTACTCAGTTCAATTCTAGACCATTGTGTTTCATGACTAATCTATGCTCTACCATCTCTTTGTAATAACCATGTGGTATTACTTATGGCTTTATGCAAGTGAATATAAACTTTTCATAAAGTGGTAGTTTGTAGTCACCTGTCCCAGCTGTGTGACAGTAGGTTGATGTTCTATAGGACTGTTATAAACTCTTTGTGAGTTTGTAGATCACCATCTTAAACCAGGTAATTTGTCTTTAAATTTCCTCGGCATAGTGACATCTATTACTCCTCCTCATTAACTTAGACTATTTTCTTGCAAATATATTTAGAATTTTAAATTTGAGTTACTTACAAACTGCCTATTATTTCCAAGAAGCAGATTAAAAACTCATGATTCTATCTCAACTGAGTAGAAATTTCTGCATCATGTACTTTTGTAACCTAATATCCTAGAACAGCATAAAGAAGCTGATTTGGAATTTTTACAATTCTTATAGATGAATGAAATGAATAAACTACATTATGTTATAAAAATTTCAATTTTGACCCAAATAAGTGTTGTTTATCTTATTATAGGTGTTTTCAGAATAGAATTGGATTTATTGAGCTGAGTTAATTGCTAATTCTATACAAATAAGATTTTCTAAGCAATGTAAGATTTTTAGCAGTATTTTCACATGTTTGATAGACTGCTTAATTATACTAAACAAGTTTGATTGTTCTATAAGATTATGTATTCATCCTAGATACAGTTAATAGCACATATATTCTTTTTCTATGCTATGTTCTACATATGGAAACTAGAAGCTGGATAATTTCAGTTCAGATTGCCTCGCCTAACTGATAATGTGTCATTAATTCATATTTTTTAATAACCTCAGGTCTAGTGTTTTGTCATGGGCCTAAAATTGTATGAGAAGCAAACCCCACATTCTTCTGTTGTAAGGCTGTGTTGTTCTCGAAGATGCTAACCTGTTGGCCAAGACCAGAGTCTGGATGTGTTTGGTTATCAGAAAGCTTTCCCAGGGAATGTCTTCAGTCCAAGGAGGATTTCTGCATTTATGTCTAGGATGGATGCTCTAAAATCACATGTATAGTGGCGTTGTGAATGCTTCATGATCTGGTGTGTACTGACCAGAGTGAAAAGTTTTACAGCAAAGGACTAAGTTCTGAGCATAACTTTGATATGCCAGATCCTGTTGTTCTTAACCTAAAAGGAGGAATCGGGAAATGTAGCTTTGCATATTTATGTAAGAGATGTCACAGTGTATCTGATTAATCATGTAAGGAATCAGAATGTGCATTTCTCTCAGATGCATGTAAGAGGGTGGAACTCTGCTGCTAGTCAGGTTCTAACCCTTTCTGCTTCTAAACTGCATCTGTAAAATATTTTCTGCTTTGCTGTTGTGTACTAATCTGTTCTTCAAAGTATATTGTAAATTCGAGGAAATGTTTTTAGTTCCTTTTCCATTATTTATGATTTTCAGTAAATCTTTGCTGAACATGGAAATGAATGAGTGAAGCACATCAGTGGAAGGGCTGAGGCTCAGCCCAGAAATGGACCCTTTACTCTGTGGAATCTAAGGACTCATTCAAATATTTTAAATCATACTTTTGTAAATAAAGCATAAAAATAGCAAAATAGTTCTTTGTATTTCAAGTGGATGAATTATTCACTGTATTTTATTAAACCATTTATCATAGGTCTTAAGAAATAATATAGAACCTGATGAGAGTAGAACCATAATATGAAAGAGGTAAATAGCCAGTATTGGAAACGGTGCCTGTCTATCATCAACAATCTATGTATAGGAAGATTACATATAAATTTTCCTACTTTGCACTCTATGTAACTTCTGGAAATCACACATGCACACAAAATCAGTTCCTATGGCTTAATGGGCTGAAGTCACAGGATGTTCTCTTCTGTATTCATTACCCAGAAAAATCTTCCCATCACATACTGCTGTGTTTCTCAGAACAATTAATGTCTTATTTAATATTTACTAAAATAACAACATCCTTAGATGTATCCATTTGTTTATGTCCCCATGAAAACAAGGTGAGGTTAACTCTGAATGGACATATATCAGAATTAAGTGCCAGCAAAGAATAGAATCAAATGGTAACTATCACTATCTGGAGTTTACACACAGTCATCTGTAATTAGTGTAATTAGTACAGCCATTCAGAATCCTTCTTGGCACAGTGTTCTCTGCAGTTCATTAAAGGGGCAGGCAAATTAAAACCTATTTGCATCCGTATCTCACTCTGTGGTGTAAGTTAGGTAAACCGTAGCAAAGCTTTGGCTGTTACATCTTGTGTTTTAAGAAGAGTTTTGAATGTACTACAAGCAAGTGACAGAGGTATCAGGCAAGGAGGTGTGATAAAAGAGTCATTGTTCCTCTTTTGTAAGGTAAATACTTAGGCTAGGTTTTCCTGCTTTTGTTCTTCTTTTAGTATGTTTTAAAAATTTTTTTTGTTTATTTTTTTTTATTTATTTGAGAGCAACAGAGAGACACTGAGAGAGAGTGAGAGAGAGAGAGAGAGAGAGAGAGAGAGAGAGAATGGGTGTGCCAGGGCATCCAACCACTGCAACAAACTCCAGATGTGTGCTCCCCCTTGTGCATCTGGGTAACGTGGGTCCTTGGCAATAGAGCCTCGAACCCGGGTTCTTAGGCTTCACAGGCAAGCGTTTAACTGCTAAGCCATCTCTCCAGCCCATGAGTATGTTTTTGCTGTCCACTTGCCCAATTTTGGTTGGGGTCATGCTATGTATTAGAAAGGCATTTCCCATGCTACGGTAGTTGAGTGTCATAACTGGTTTCAAGAAGACAGGTTGTGAAGGTGGTGATGATGCGAAGTTAGTCCTGAGCAGCTGGAGGTTTGCCAGCATGCTGTGACAGAGGACTATTGCTGTGAAAGCCCTCATTCTTCAGGAAAGGATGCTCAAATTCCCAGGAAAGGATGCCAAAACTTCTCCAAAATCTTATTGTGCATATTGAATTCAGCTCAATTATGACTATAACTTGGATAATAGAATTTGTAATTATTAGTTACTCTGATGAAAACAAGAGAAAGAAAACTATTGGGTGTTTCAAAAATATTTCTCTATATGTATGATAAATATAAATATTTCTTAAATTTATCAATAATTTGAAATAAAATAAATGCATATAGCACATATAATATATACCAGGTGTATAAAAATATGTGTGCATAGAATATATGCATATATAACTTCTTCTTAACTGAGAATACATTGCTCCACACAGTTTTATAGTAACTTTAATTTTATCTAATTATAACTGTGCTGTAATTTAACATGGATATATATGTGTGTTTGTATGTCTCCATATCCTTAATGGACATTACACATATATTGTTATTAGTGTTTCTTCAGTTAGCATTTTAATAAGTTTAATGTTGTTTCTTGGGGATTGTTTGTACAAACATGCATGGACACCCATGGTTATAGCGATGCACATTCTTTATAGAATTGGAATAGCACCTAGAGCTTGTATTAAGATGAATATTAGAATTTCCTTCAGTATGGATTATAAACTATTCATATGTCCCCAAATTAATGACACAAAGGAAGTGTACCAAATCCCCCTTGAGAATTGTGTTGGGTCATCATTTCTGCTGTCACTTATCATATAGTCTTATAACTCCATGAGTAGTAATTTCAACTTTGGCCTATTACCTGCTTAAAAGAGCAATAGAAACTGAGTTTTATGAAATATTCTAGTCTATTTTCCTCAGGAGTGCTTTAGAGCATGTATTCTATTACAAAACTCTATGTTACCTGCTTCTATTACTAATAATTTATTTTAAAATATTTGTATTATAAAAGTAGTAGCATAAAATAATAAGAAACAAAAAAGCCAAAAGAGGGCTGGAGAGACGGCTTAGCGATTAAGGTGCTTGCCTCCAAAGACTAATGACCTATGTTCAACTCTACAGAGCCCATGTAAGCCAGACGCATATAGTGATGCGAGTGTGCAAGGTCACAGATGCACACAAGGTGACATAAGCATCTGGAGTTTGAGTACAGTGGCTAGAAGCCTTGGCATGCCAATTCTCTCTCCCTCTCTCTCTCTCTCTCTCTCTCTCTCATATTCTGTAGCATTAAAAAAAAAAGACCAAAAGAAAAATTAAGAAAAACAATATTTAGTATCAAAGTATTCTTGTTTTCTTTGCCCTTGGCCAGTTTGCTCCCTATATCTGCATGTTTCATGTTCTTCTTTAAGTGTGCTTTAAGTTCTCTGTCACTTTCAATCTGTTTTTTGTCCTAGGACATTTTTTTTAAAAGAAATACGTGAAACAAATTCTTATATGCTTTGCTATTTAAGGTTTTTAATCATACAAACATTATTTGCTTTCTTGACTCTGCTCTTTTCCTCTTAGAAAAATGATACAGCCTACCCAAAACTATTTTTGCCAATTGGGACTTGAGTGAATATTATACAAATTAGAAAAGATCAAGTGTCATATATAGCACTCAATAGTTAAGGACTAGGAACAGTTGGGAACATACTTGTCTTCAGATATTTTATTTTTTTAAAAATATTTTTATCATAATTTATTCTGCAAGAGAGAGGGAGAAAAAGAGAGAGAGAGAAAGAGAGAGGGAGAGAGAGAGAGAGAGAGAGCTTGTGTCACTGTACATCTGGTTACATGGGACCTGGAGATTTGAACACGAGTTCTTAGGCTTCACAGGCAAGAGCCTTAACTGCTAAACTATCTCTCCAGCCCTAGGTGTTTTATTTTTAATTATATCTCACATTTATTGTACATATTTGTTGGGTACCATGTGATATTTTCATACATACTCACAGTTTATAATATTCAAGTTAGTGTAATATTATCGATCTCAAGCCTTCAACATTTCTTTGGCTGGAGAATATTCAAAGCCCTTTCTTCTTTCTTCCTTGGGGGAGTGGTGTTGATGCTAGAGAAGAGATGTTTTGGATTGAGCCCAGTCTTAACTCATGCAGAGCACATACTCTGCCCCAAACTATACCTCATCGAAAACTTTTTTCCTGGGATTTTTAACTACGCAGTACATTGTCCTTTCCCATGGTCTCCCTCCTGTGCAACACTGTGGAGAGTTATCTTCTGGGAAGGAAACTAGTTTGGTACCCAGCGTATGTTTTTGGCACATGTTGCCAAATTGCCTTTTGCATTGGGCTCAAACACTTCACTATCAATACTAGAGAATATCCTACCCTCTTCAAACTATGGGTTATTATTTTTTTCTTTTTGTTTTCAACAGAGAAAGTTAATTTATTATTAAAGAAAGAAAACTATTTAAAATAAGTTTGGTAGAGTTTAAGTGTACAGCATTTATCATTTACAGCTGGTTCAGTAATATCCTTGATATTCACATGCACTCATTTACTGACTAACTCAGAGAAACTTCTAATTCTGTAATTCTCCCTTATGGTAAGTGCTCTGTATAGGCATACCTTTCTTTAATCTTTTATATCTTGTGCCTTTCAATGTTTAATTGTTTATATTTATTGTGTTATAACTGCCAATAGTATTCAGTATGGTAACTTACTGACTAGGTTTGTAGCTTAGGAGCAATAAGTTCTACCACAGAGTTTAGTTGCATAGTAGACAATACCATCTAATTTGTGTAAGTACACAAGATGTGTGTACACCAATGAAACCACTTAATGATGATTTCATAGAACATATTTTTGCTAAGTGACATATGACTATACTTCTATCCATGTGCAAGGAATAATTCAAACATGAAGTTAAGATAAAATTTCATTTAAAATGCCTTGGACTATAATAAAATATCCAGGAAAAACATAAACAAAAGTATAACTAACACATATTTTATGAAAATATAAAGGTTTACTTAAAGAAATTAAAGACTTGAATAAGTGGAAAAACATCCCATATTCATGGATTAAAAGATGGTATAGTTAGGAGATGAAGGACTGAGCTATAGAATCAGTATGATCCCTAATCAAAGCCACAGTGACATTCTCATGACACACTGATACCAACATCTGTATGAAATTTCCAGGGATCCAGAATCACAGAAACAATATTAGAAATGAACAACAAAGTTGAAGGACTCACTTTCTGATTCCACAACAGTTAAGATTAAGATGAAATGTTGATCAATGAAATAGAATTTATGCAGAAACAAGTCACATGTTAATGGTCAGTTGATTACTTACAAGCATGACAACACCATTCAATGAAGAAAAGTCTTTTCTTATTTCTTTTTTTCTTTATTAGTTAGTTTTGTATTCAGCAAATACAGTCAGTTGGGTACCATTATTAGGATCACCTGTGACCTACCCCCTCCCCTTGGGCCTTCCTTGTTGAGGTATATGGGTCATGCATTGTGGAGTTAGCCCACAGTTATGGGTAAGATAAATGTCTCTGCATATCATGACCCAATATGTGGCTCTGATATTCTTTCCAACCCCTCTTCCGCAAAATTTCCCTGAGCCATGTTGGGTTCATTTTTGATTCAGTGATGAGGTGTTGGGGGCCTCTGAGGCTCCAGCTCTCTGATTTGGTAGGAGTTGATTTTTCTCTGTGTTGATCTCCTTCCCCCTTGTGCTGGTATCCGGTTCATCAGGAAAACAGCCCCCTTGCTTGTTTCACCAATTTTTCTTAGTTTCAGCCGGGGCCCTTTTGAGGTATGATGGGGTGGCTCTCTCCTTAGGATCTACATCTATCTGAAAAAGAGAAGCAGATTCTCCAACGGAGAGTAAGTTAGCACCAGGACAAATGAGATAACCCTTACTTTTTTTATAGAGAATTTTATAGGTGTAGGCCCTCTTGTAGCCCACAATTGATAGTAGCTTGTTATTAGCGAGTGGGCTTATGTTTGGATATGGTTCTGACTTGTTTTCCAGCTCCAGCTATGGGTCCCATACCAGTGAGGGGATCAGTTAGCCAAATTGAGAGCAGTTGGTCCCCACCATGGCTGTGTGCCACTACTGCACTTGTGTGGGCATCACAACAAGTTATTTGCTGTTAAGTAGGTTAGACCATGAGTTGCTTGGACAGAAATTAGTTATTTGCCACCAGTCGCCCATGTAGCACCTTCTGGCACTAGACGCGCTGACTGTCTGGGGACTGACTCTCTTCCAACTTCCAGCCATGCCATTCTATTTTGCATGTCAACCACATAAGGTGTCTTCATCAGTAGGGTCTTTCCACTAACCTTTGGTGGGTCATCAAGTACTCTGACAGAAATCTGCCTGTCTTTTAGGAAAACTTATAGGTCTCTCTGATCAAAAGCTCATTGTGGATGATAGCCCCATGTTGGTTCTGGGAGTTACACGTCAGTGCCCACTAAGAAAATGAGGAAAAAGATAACTAATATACAAGGGTTAGAGAGAAGGTGGGGAGGGAGAAGGAGGGAGGGAAGATGTAGAAGATTACGGTTAGTCTTGATCCTACCCTCTCCAGTGTCTTGTGGTTCAAGTGTTCCCTGTAAGGGCCTGGTGAAGGATTAGCCATTTGGTCTGTCTTTTAGTAAGTAGAAAATTATGGTACCATTGCCGTTTGGGTCTAGATTTGTGTTTCCCACCCCTTTGATGCCCTCCTCTCCCTCCCCTTCCATCCTAGTGTCTAGTCTAGGAGATGCTTGCTGGGTATGTAAGGTATCTTGGGTAGATTCAGGTTAGGTGCTGTAGATGAGTGAGACTATGTGGAGATTTTTTTTCTGTGATTGGGTAAGTTCACTGAGAATGATCTGTTCCAGGTTCAACCATTTTTTCTCGAATTTCATTGTGTCATTTTTTCTTACTGCTGTATAGAATTCCATTGTGTAGATATACCACATCTTAGTTATCCATTTTTCTAGTGATGGACATCTGGGTTGATTCCAGCTCTTAGCGATTACAAATTGAGCTGCTATAAACATGGTTGAGCAAATCTGTCTAGCCTGTGGTTTGAAGGTTTTAGGGTAGATGCCCAGTAAGGGAGCTACTGGGTCTGTTGGTATCTCTATACTCAGCTTTTTCAGAAGTCTCCATATTGCTTTCCAAATTGGTTGTACCATTCTACATTCCCACCAATAGTGGATGTGTGTTCCTACTTCTCCACATCCTCGCCAGCATTTATTTTTATTTGATTTTTTGATGTTTGCTATCCTTATTGGGGTAAGGTGGAATCTCATATTTGTTTTAATTTGCATTTCTCTGATGATTAGGGATGATGAACATTTTCTTAAGTGTATGTTTGCCATTTGTATTTCTTCCTCTCTGAACTGCCTGTTCAGCTCTTTGCCCCATTTTGTGAGTGGGGTGTTTGACTTCTTACTGTTTACGTTTTTGAGTTCTTTGTAGATTCTAGAGATTAGGCCTCTATCAGTTGGACGACCCACAAATATTTTCTCCCATTCTGTGGGTAATCTATTGGCTTTGCTTATTTTATGCTTGTCTGTAAAGAAACTCTTCAGCTTCATGTGATCCCATTGGTTGAGTGACAGTTTAAGTTCGTGAGCTACTGGGGTTTTGTTCAGGTAGTCTTTTTCCATTCCTATATCATGGAAAGTACTTCCTAAATTTTCTTCCAGTAGTATTCGAGTTTCTTGTCTTATATTGAGATCTTTGATCCATTTGGACTTGAGTGTAATGCATGGTGAAATATGTGGATCAAGTTTCAGTTTCCTGCATATGGTTATCCAGTTTGTCCAGCACCATTTGTTGAAGATTCTGTCTTTTTTCCAGCCTATATTGTTTGGGCCTTTATCGAATATCAAGTAGCTATAGTTGCTTGACCCAAAGTCCGAGTCGTCAAGTCTATTCCATTGGTCTATACTCCTGTTTTTATGCCAGTACCATGCTGTTTTTATTACTATGGCTTTTTAATATAGCTTTAGATCAGGTATGGTGATGCCTCCAGAGGTATTTCTTTTGCTGAGAATATGTTTGGAGGAAGTCTGGCCTCTTTTTTTCTTTATTGGTTAGTTTTGTATTCAGCATATACAGTCAGTTTGGTACCATTGTTAGGCTCATCTGTGACCTACCTCCTCCCCTTGGCCCCTCCTTGTTGAGGTATATGGGTCATGCATTGTGGAGTTAGCCCACAGTTATGGGTAAGATAAATGTCTCTGCATATCATGACCCAACATGTGGCTCTGACATTTTTTCTGCCCTCTCTTCTGCAAAATTTCCCTGAGCCATGTTGGGTTCATTTTTGGTGTGCTTCAGTGATGAGGTGTTGGGGGCCTCTGAGGCTCTGTCTCACTGATTTGGTAGGAGTTGATTTTTCTCTGTGGTTATTATCTTATTAAAAATTTTCTAACAATAAATAAATATGCTTTTATTTTGTAGTTCTTAATTAACATGAGGATTTCACTTTTATCTGTATATTTAATAAATTGTAGGTTCCTGTATATGCATAGTTTTTCATTGAATTATTAATCCTTTACTTGATATATTGGGACTCTTACCCGTGGTTTGTTGTGATGCAATTTTGGTGTGGTTTTTGATGGGGGAATGGCTCCATTTTTAGCTACATAAGTGACAAGTCTTTTATTATTTCTACATTTTATATGTAAGTGGTAGAAAATATATTTTCCTACTATTCATTTTGTTTTGTTCTGTTTGAGTATTTAGTAAAAAAGCCTTTAGGGGGCTACAGGGATGGCTTAGTAGTTAAGGCATTAGCCTGCAATGCCAAAGGACCCAGGATTGATTCCCAGGGCTCACTATAGCAAGATACACAAGGGGATGCATGCATCTGGAGTTCGTTTGCAGTGGCTGGAGGCCCTGGTATACCCATTCTCTCTCTCTCTCTCTCTCTCTCTCTCTCTCTGTCATAAATAAATAAATAAAATGTTGGGGAAAAAAGCCTTTAAGATGGCACTAGTGTAGAAATTCGTTAACCAGTAGTACAATCCATGTATGCTACAAAATGAGTAATTTCATGTATTAAAAATTAAACCTAGTATCACCTTATTTATTTTGTGTGGTTATGATTACTGCCTTGAAAACTGAATACTCCTTAAGTAACACAGGATATGACAAAATTATTTGATGGAAACTTTTCACAAGAAAAGTTTTAGAACTTTTGCTTTCTTATTAATTGTACTTGTTTTTCCACCATCACTTAGAAACTATACCACTTTCAGCCAATGCCATTTGATGTCCACTAGGCATCTCAGACTCTACCCATAGAGTATTATCAGCAGTGTCATAAGATCTAAATTTTTCATAAAACAGTGATATGAGCAGAATGGGACTCTAGCCATTTGTATGATGATAATTATGTTCATAAACCATCTATTCTCATATTTTCAAATAGTCCAATTATTGACCTTCAAACTGCTTTTCCTATACTAGCATCACTGTGCTCACTGCAAGTACATCAAGTTTGGAATAGACATCATTCTGAATAACTTTTTCTCCTGATTTATAAGAAGTATGAAGCCTAATCTACCATTCACCTATAACAACTGTGGAAGTCTTTATCCATGCATGTTTTTGATCTCCATTTCTCTTCATTCCCCCAACAAACATGTTTTCTTGTATCCTTTATGAAGAGAAGTAGGGTAAAAATTGCCAAATTTAAAAAAAAGTTATTATGTCTATTATGTACCCCCAAATTAATATCATATTTTTCTCTGCATTTAGCTAATTGAGCACAACTTGGCTTATATTTTCAATAATAGTGAAGAAATTTACCATGATATACCCATGTTTAATCAATATACATAATGGCCAACTCTTAATTCAGGAACTTGAATAGCTGTCAAATAAAGGGATTCCAAACAATAATGTATTCATTCTGCAGACCTTATTACATGGCACTATACATGAGGCACTGGGCTTGGCACCAAGGATACATCATACACAGCACATCAGTTCCCATGGGCTCCAGCAGAAGACAGAGAACAGCATTTGTGGTAAGGGATGGTGTTAGTCTAGGGATACCTGAGGGCCACAGGAGGTGGTGGTGGTGTCCAAGAGGAGAGTCAGTAAATGTACAGAAGATAGACAAGAAGGCATCATGGGCTGGAGAGATGGCTTAGTGGTTAAGTGCTTGCCTGTGATGCCTAAGGACACCGGGTTCAAGGCTTGATTCCCCAGGACCCACGTTAGCCAGATGCACAAGGGGCGCACGCTTCTGGAGTTCGTTTGCAGTGGCTGGAGGCCCTGACGCGCCCATTCTCTCCCTCTCTCTCTCTGCCTCTTTC
Organism: Dipus sagitta; assembly: GCA_036346955.1. Lineage (NCBI taxonomy): Eukaryota > Metazoa > Chordata > Mammalia > Rodentia > Dipodidae > Dipus > Dipus sagitta. Next base: position 143,917,583 of record CM070771.1, read on the forward strand.
TCTCTGTGTCTGTCGCTCTCAAATAAATAGATAAGAAATAAACAAAAATTATAAAAAAAGAAGGCATCGGGGACTTTGATTAGTTCATGGAGGCTGGTACCACACACTTAGAGAGGGAAGACTCAAAATGGCTTCATGATACCAGAGTTTACTTCCTGTGGAGGGGGGGGTAGATATATTCTGAGTACCACAGGGAACCACTGGAGACATTTAAGTGTTAATGATGGTATGGTGTCAGATTGTAGAGCATTTTGTCTTGCTCAAGGGCATGATGTTTACACTCAAGTGGGTCCTGTTAAATGCACTGGCCTCCCACACCCCAAGCTCTCCCTGGTTGGTACACGAGGAAGGTGCTTCAGGTAGCGAAGTAATTTTTGTAACTGCTCATAGAGGTAACTAAGCAAAGGTAAGCTCAGATCACCCACCTCCTGATACACAGAAAACACATCATGTCTGTACCTCCTTTTTCAGAAGAGACAGGGTATGAGGAGCCCAAGAAGAAAGCATATCAAGGACAAGGGAAGGGGATAGAATAATGCCATGTATCCAATAAATGGATTCTTAATGCAATAAGCATGTCTCCATGGAAGACTGCCTGAGCCAACTAACTGTTAACTGTAAACTGTTAACTGTAAACCAGTGACTTTTCTGCCAGTATTCAAAGAAGCTATTTTATTTTAGGTTCTGACCCCAAAGCTTTCATTCATGACTTTTTTCTTTTTAATTGTAGTCAAGGGACAAAGTTTTCCTGTAGACCATCATTCAGTCATTTAAAACAAATATATTGAGCTCCTATTATGTGCCAAGAACTGTCTTAAGTTCTGAGGATGTAAAGATAGGAAAAGAGCTTTTCCATTCATGGAACTCTGATAGAGGAAACAGACATGTAAATAAGCAACTGACAGCACCATACAGTGATTAGACAAACAGATAATAAAAACAGACACATCAACAAATAAATAGACATTTAAATAAGAGACAGACATGTTAAGAAGTAAGTGCAACACCATACAGCAATCAGAAAAGCAGGTACTAAGAATGTTTTCTCAGAGCATGCAGGACAGAGACATGCACTGAGCACAGAGGAGCCTCAAGAGAGATGACATTCAAAGTTAGTCTTGCAAATAATTTATAGAGCAATAATTTAAACAAGCGAGATTTTTACGGTGTTCTAATTTCAAGTATAGGAAAATGTATGTTCCTCTATTATCCTAAAAGAGTTATACATTTTTAACAAATTCTAAGACTAACCCAGTGTCTGTTATGAATTCAGTGGCACTTTTACTGGTTTTTGCTGCTGCTAAGTGGTGACTTTTCCCATTTTGATGCATCCACATTTCATTGTGAACTACAATTGGGCATAAATTTTGAAGACAAATAGAAAAATCAATTTAAAAATATTTTATTTATATATGTCATTTATTTGAGAGAAATAGAGAGAGAGAGAGAGAGAAGAAGAGACAGATATAAAGGGAGAGAATGGACATGCTAGGGCCACTAGCCACTGCAAATGAACTCCAGAGACATGCAACATCTTGTACATCTGATACTACATGGATACTACAGATTCGAACCCAGGTTCTTTGGCTTTGTAGGCAGGTGCCCTTACTGAGCCATCTCTCCAGCCCTGAAAAGTCAGGCTTTTCATTGCATAATGTAGATGTGTGACTCAAATATGTCCACAAAAAATAAATAATTATTTCCAGAATAACTAAGTTATAGTTAAGAATTTACATTGTGGAAATAAATTGCCAGTTTTTTTGAAGCATGTGAAACTTTGCTTAAATTTTAAATGTTAACTTACTATAATTTTATTTATTTGGTTTTGTGCTTCATGTACTACAGATGGTATCCTTAAAATTTTAAGCCAAATTATGTATTAAAAAGAAGTGTTAAACTTAGTAACACATGGTTGTTTAATAAAAGTGTAAAAATTTTGTTCCCCTATTTTATACTTAATCTGTTCTTGGTCTTAATCATTGTTGTTCCCATTTATGGGGGTAGTTTATTAAGTTAAATTTCTCTCAGGAGGGGTGGGCTGAATCTCAGCTTTTCACTTCCTTGGGAACAGTAGCATCAAGATCTATGTTGGCATGCTAGTGAGGTCTTGGTGATGCAATATTAAATAACATGATTTGCTTCTAGGCCAGGGAGTTGGTTGATTGACAAATAGTAATTCAAGACAATTAACTACCAAAGATTTGAGTAGTCCATTATTCTGAGAGGTAGGACTGCAGCTATATGCAGAAATGGTGATTATTTGGCTGTGTTCTTGTTTGGTGATACATTTGCATAATCAAATTTAGACACTTCAACCTTTAGTCATCTTGAGTTCTACTTTCATTAATTTTAGCTATCACCAAGATTATAAGAAAATAAAACTTATTTAGTCTTCACTACAGGTAGAAATGCTTCATTTATTTTATACTCCTCAAATCCTGGGCAGAATGAAGTGGTATAAAAACAAATAAAATAAACATTCTCGATAAGAGTTTGCAAATGACATATTATATACCAAAATGTTATAAATGACTGATTATTTATTACATATGTTAAGCTAAGCTTATGCTGTTAGTGACTGAAATCATAAATCTAGTCTTGTAGTATATTTAAAATAATATTTTGACAATTGAAGCTGTCATCTACTCCACTAATAAGAGTCTGAAAAATCATAACTTTTTTTGTTTGTGTTCTAGAAATCAAATTAAGTTCATTAGGTAAGAAGCACTGCTTTCTCATTTTGGCTATTATTTTTATCATTTATTCTAAGCTTCTCTTTCCTTGTCTCTTTATCTTAGATTTTTAAAGATTGATCTAACAGTATAATAAATAAACACATGAACTGGAAGGTCAGCATTTAAGCATATCAACTGATAAAATGATACAGTACATGAATAGAGGCTGTTGGGGCATTGAAAGTTCATTTCTTCATGGATACTCCTTTATTATTGAACATATACCTTGTGCCAAGGACAGATTTGCCCCTGAGGACACAGGTCAAACAAATAGATAACTTCTTTAGCTTCATGGAGCTTGGAGTATAATAGTGGAGATAAACACTTCAAATCACCCATCTGATTAAGATGGTGATGTGTGCTGTGACAGATACAAGCTGGGGACTGCAAAATGTATAATGGAAGGCTCTACTTCCCACATCTGAGCAGCTAGGAAGGCTTTCCTGAATCAGAAAGTGGCATGGGGAGTTCAAGGCAGTTGGCTCCCAATAGGAAGTCAAGATTGATTTCCTGGGTTTTAACAGGGCAAGTATTGACCCAAGGGTGTTTTGAAAATTTGTGGAGGAATTACTAATGGTCACAGTGATAGGCATTTATTAGGTGGGAGTCAGGCCTACCAGACAACTGCAATGCCTAAGTCCAGCATGAGAAAAACAGTCTTGCATCCAGTTTCAATGAATCCATCCAGCATTCATGCTAAATAATTAAGCCTATTTGTATTTCTCAGACCAATGAAACAAGTTTGCTCTTATGTAAAGAATTTTTTAATTATGGTACTGAAATTTTCAGGAAAGCAACTATCAAGCATATCAAGGGAAGTTGTGATTTTTACTTGGTTTTATATCTTACTAAGAGCTAGTTTCCATTTTTAAATATTATAACACCACTTATGCAACATGAGTTCTTCACGTAGCGCACATATATGTGTACTTCTGTACACTTGAAATCATTCCATACTGTGGTGCTGGCTCAGGTTTTCGAAACTGAAATAAATATGCATCATTTTTATACATTCTTATATGTCATGGTTAAGTCACTATAAGGATTTGTTTAAATTCTGTGTGCAGATAGAAAATATTGTAATACATATAGTTTTGTTTCAGTATATTAATGGAGGCTAATATAAAAGCTTCGTTCTAATAAAAATTAAACGACTTTTGACTACTTTTGAAAGAGTGCATGTATTTTAAAATATAAGCCAAAGTACTTTAATATTTAAGCAGGAATCTTATTTGATTCTCTGATCTTGGAATATTTCAAAGATTAGGCCTCCTCATTTTCAAAATAAAGGAATCTCAGAGGCAAATGTCTTTGACTGCTGTCTGCCCTGATATTCAAGACAACAACTGACTCTGTGCAGAGAAGCTGGAAAGGAATCATATTACAGCAGGTCACTTGGGTGCATCTGAAATGGGCTGTCCCATTGTCTGTTTGGGCTGTTTAGTAGTAATATCCTTGGATCGAACGTTCTAAAAATTGAAGGGTCATTTGGAGAAAAATTACTTATAAATAAAACCACGATTTTTAGAATGCTTTCTTGGAGTGGGTCTATTCCTCTGGAGGACAGCCAGTAGTTCAATAAAAACACATTGAGATGCTTTACAAGAGAGTGTTTTGTTTTAATAGATACCATCATGAATGAGTAACACACTATCCCCACTGGTGCGACAAAGAAAGTATGACTAATTTCTGATCCAGAACACCCAATTATATTCTTGGGATTTATAGACACAGACTCTTGGAGATTATAGGAAGTATGAAGTCAGGAGAAAAGAAAAACCTTTATTTAGAATGCACTAATTATTTCTCTACTAGACAAGAAGACTTTTGGCAGCAAAGAAATACTGAAGTACACATTTGAGATCACTAGAGATGCATGTAAAAGTCCAAAACTCAAGCATTAAAGTAAATTAATGTCTTCTTTCACTTTTATAAATAACTCTGTGAAAATCAAATGTGATATTATATAAGTAATAATTTGTATGAGTAACATCATTATATATGTCTAATGTTAGGATGTATTAATAGGAATTTATCAGGAGAAATCCAAAAAGTCTGAAGTATCTGATAAAACCAGATGCATCAGTTTTCTTAAAGTATGTTACAACCAAATTTTTTTGAATTAAAAATTTTTACACTATTTATTGAGATTTGTATACATAGAGTTGATTTACATTTGTAACTCCTCAGTTCATCTTTTCGTTATCTTTTCTAAGAGAGTTTGGTCTCTTTTTCCAAGATGTCTATCTATAGTCATTTATTAAGCAATGCTTAAGAAAACATATTTGAATCATTGTACTCTTTCAGGTAGATGCATCTTTCTGCTACTGTATGTTCAACTTGCCAAATATCTCACTAATAATCAGCATGAGGAGGACACTTGATAGACAAACAACTATTCTCCAGAAATCTCCTCACACTGAGATCTGGCCTTCTCATGTTTCTGCTTTGAGATACCAAATCAGGGGCTTTGTCAGTGCTCCCCTTGCAATCTCCTTGCCTTATTTTTCTTATTTTGTCCCTTTAACACCCAGATTTTGAGGATAAAAAGCCATTCTCAGCTTTTCTCTCCTTCTCCTCTGTCACTTTCCCTTATTAGAGTTCTAGTGGCTTTCCTACATTAAATGTAATGATCCAATTTCCCCTACAGGCTGTTCCTACCCTGCCATTGTATGAGCAATGCCCAGACTATAGTTTAGAATTTCAACAGTAACCTATATCTGGGTAATTTCCAACCAATTTTCATATAAAGAACCATGGTGGAAAAATAATGTTTATTTAGTGTCATTAACAGCTTATGGAAAAATATCAAGGAAGTGATTTATTGTTACAAAATATATGTTTCTTTTCTTGTTGCTGTGACAAAATATTTGACAAAAACTACTTTAAAAAGGAAGGTTTTACTTTGGCTCACAGTTGGAGGGTGCATCACAGTTCATCATGGTGCATGCTGCGTAGGTATGGTCACAGGAGTGTGAGGCAGGTGGTCATATTGTGTTCTCAATTAGGAAGGAGAGAGAGAGTATTATTGCTGCTAACTTGCTTTTCTCCTTTTTATTCAGTATAAGCACCAACCTTTAGGATGCTTTTACCTACATCCATGGTAGACCTTCCTTCCTCACTAAAACCTCTCTGGAAACAACTTTACTGACACAAGTAGAGGTGTGTCTCCTAGGTGTTTCAAAATCTTCTCATGCCTACAATGAAGATTAATCACCTAAACATGTTGCTAGAAAAAATACCATAAATGATTGTTACCAAGGAAATAAAATGAAGTGGGAAAAAAATCAAAATTTTGGACAGAAGAGAATGGCTTAGTGGTTAAAGTGCTTGTCTGCAAAGCCTAAGATTTCAGGTTCAATTCCCTAGTACCCATCTGAGCCAGATGCACAAAGTGGCACATGCATCCAGAGTTCATTTTCAGTGGCTAGAGACCCTGCCCATTCTCTCTTTCTCATAAATAAATAAATAAATAAATAAATAAAATATTTAACATAAAAAATAGGTTATTTCTAACAAAAATTAGAATTTTAGGGTTCTGAGAAATAGTAACTATAAATATTTATTAAAAAGTCTAAAATGTTTGCCCCAGGGCCCTTGATAGTCTTCAAAATATACATGCTGTAGTGAGCACAAGGGAAACATACTGTTTAACTATGCACCATCACAGACAGATCATGTTAATTTTGTTTATAATGTAGCAGATAAACTTTGTAATATGTATAAGTTCATCAACATCATCATTTATTTCTGTCTTTGCATGACTTAGTTTAACAAATAGTAAAATGGAGAGAATAGTGGAGCCAGTAGAATGCAACTCATGACATTGGTCACATCCTATATAAACAGTTCAAGATCACATAGTTTTAAAAGGCCATTCAATGAAATGTGAAAGGGATAAAGTTGGTTTAAAACCTTAGATAACTTTTCAGAACAAATTGTCAATACAATTGAGATTTGTTTGAAAACATGAGTAAGGAATACTTTTCAAGAAGTTGAGAGATTTTGATTTGGCTTAATGCTAGTCCAGAGTCTAGTTCCACAGCCCCACTGGGTTTAGAGTGAATTATCAAGAGGCCATTTACACAATGCAATGTGTGTGACTATATGTGAACAATCAAATATTGGTATATGTTTTTGAAAGAAAGCCATAAGAAAGAATCTCTATCCTTGTGGATTTAAAAACATGTACTTTGTAATTAATATTAAGCAAAGAAGTGATCTAGTTAGAGGCTTAGGTATGAAAGAGATGTCCTTTTGTGGTTGATTTTACTGCCAATTAATATTCAAGTGTTGAGACAGGGGTTATTACTCTAACAGGACCAACATTCTAACTACCCAGTTTTATCTGTTTTCACTCTGACTTGTTTTCTAAAAGACTGGTTTTCTGCAAGTTTGCCCATTTTTCTGAATACTTGTTAGTTTCATGTTGCTACTCTTTCTCTTTTTTAAGTTAATATTAGTACTGCACAGCGTTTGGTCTTATATTATTAAAATAACAGTCTTTTCTCCCACGCTGAAGGTTAAGTAGTGCTTCCCTATTGTTCCAACTTTCTGGGATTCTTCACAATAGGTTCCAGACTGAGGTTAATTAACAACTCTGTTAACACCTTCTGGAGCTCAAGTGGTTCAAATACAGCCTGCTGAGACATTATTTCTTAAAAGGTGAGGACTAATGACCCAACTATAAGGCACCATCACAGAGGCCAGTTTTCAATCTCGTAAAAATTTCAAGTTGAGGAAGCTCAACATAGAAAGTCATGAGCTGTCATAAAATACTATTCCGGATATAGTTGGTTGGAATTGCCCAGGCACTTGGTAACCTAAGAGACAAGTTAATAGTAATTCCACCTCATTTAGTTGAGTTTAAGGTACCTGAAAGTACCTTAATAGACTATAAAAATTATGCCTTGAGACACTACTTAAATACTATAAAAAATCTTTTGCAAAGTTCTACCAGAAAGTCAATGAAAAACAATCACTATGTATGTTAACTAAACCTCACATATATTTCTGTGTGAAGACTTGTTTACACAAAATTTTAGATGATTCAAAAGTCTCAAAGGAAACTGGGTGTGGTGGCACATGACTTTAATCATAGCACTTGGGAAGCCCAGGTAAGGAATATTTCTGTGAGTTTGTGGCCTCCCTGGGACTACAGAGTGAGTTCCAGGTCAGCCTAGGATACAGTGAGATCCTACCTGGAAAATAAAGAAAGGAAAAAGAGTCTAAAAAAATCAATTGTTGAGGCTATAAATTAAGATTAATTTGTAATTTGGATAGTAAATGCTTTAATGTATTTTGACTCAAATATGTTACAGGTGTGGGTTAACATACTCACCTTGAATAATATATATTTGTCTTTTCTAATAAATAGCCATGTGGTTCAATTCTTGGCATGGGACCAAATCTGGGTGGCAGCTTAAAATGCAGCATACCAGTGTATACCTGTATTATGACTACATATTCATGTCATGAAAAGGATCAGAAATTAGACTATCAGAGGAGGAGAGGACAGATTATTTTCAGTATGTTGCATTTCTAGGCATAACACTCTAAGGTATTGCATAGCTATTATGCTATTTATCCTGTAAACTAAGTCCCAGAAGTAGCCACTGCAACTCTTAGTAAAAGGATGAAAAAAAAATTAAGACTTAGTTTATGTATTTCAATCAGTTTATAATGCCATTAATTAAGGAAGTAGTATTGAAACCTTAATCTATATCCCTTTAAAAAATGTATGCTTTCATTTATCTCACAATAAAGACATATACTAACAATTTTTAAAGAGACAGCTATGCAAAATGAATAAAACATTTTAATGAAACAAATGTTTTCCCACTGAGAGAACGTATGACAAGAACAACAGGCAGGTTGAAAGCATTATACATACATACTAAGGAAATTTGAAAATGATTAACTATGCAACAATAGTAGTAATAAATTTTTGAGAAAGTTTGTTGAATGCATGTTAAAGATTAGAGGTTGAAAATTGATCATTTAGGTCAATGGATATTGGTAGGTAATTGGGCTTTAGATTAGGAAATAATCTTTAATGTCTATTTTAGTGTCTCTTTTCCCCATTCTCAGTGCAGTTTGCCAGTGGGTGGCTTCTGAGAGTCTAATCAGGTCAACACATTCTTGCTGCCATTATGAAGTAGCAATTATGCAAAAGATAGCACAATGTGGATATTTAAATTGATTTCTTCAATGACAGATGAATGTGGCTTTAATTACTATTTCACATGTAGCTCAAATACATAAGTGATCTTTCTTTTGGGAAATATACAATTTTAGTTATTACTTAAAAAATAAAATCAAAGTTACTAATTATTTAATGTTTTATTACACTGTCGGCGATTATTTAATGTAACCTTAGATACACAAGGTGCTTTCTCAACCTTTAAGTTATTTTTTAAAGGAATAATGTTTATCTTAATAAAATTGAATACTCCCTCTCTCACAAAAATTCTTCAATAATGGCACAATCTAATTTTGATCCATGTCAGGCAGTTAATGAATGTTGGTATATTTCCCCTAATTCTCAGATATTGACAATCAAAACCAAGCAAAATACATTTTATTGAGAAAGTAAGATTTTCTTCTCTCTTTCACAGAAGTCTGTATATTTGTGTATGTGCCTACTATGCATGAGGGTAGGTATGACAATGTCCTAGTTTGTATCCCAGCATTATTACCAGGTAGGTGACAGAGAGAACTTAATATCTGTGCTTTAGTTTACTTCCCCAAAACCTAAAGATTAAGTGAAGTGATGTAAAAGTGTTTACTACCTTACCTTTGTTTAATGAAATTGAATCCCATTTCTTCCCCCTTACGATAACATTAGAATAACATTTCTGAATTGTAACAGAATATTTCCATAAAAGACTATTTTCCCCAATGGTGCTCTGATAAATAGGAAGGAAATATAGCTTCTGCCCTCCTAGCTGCCTGATTTTCCCTCACCTTCATGTCTGTTCTACTTAAAGCAGCATACCTGAACATGATGGTAAGTAAACAGTGCTGCTTTTAGGTATGGGAATCTTTCTAGAAATCCACCATAAATACACTGATATGAGCTGAAGTTCTGCATGTGGACACAGATACATTACTTCTTAACTCAAACCTAAGGGATAAGTAACATCCAAAAGATAAATAGCTGGTGACTGGTGGTATAAAACATAAACTTTGGAACTTCTTTATTTTTTTTTCCAAAGTACATTATTTCGCTTGTCTTTAGAGGATTTATTTTCTAAATATATGCACATAAGTCATTACTAACATGTTCACCGAACAAGGTACTCCTTGAAGATGGTCTAGGCATTGGCCCTGAGGTGGAGACATTGGCTTACATAAGGTACATGTGTAAATATTTAGCAAAACACATGGTAATTATCATAACAGATTCAAAGAAGAAAAGAGATATATCCAGTTGTAGAATTTAAGAAATTCTTTTCTGTGAGGTAATATTTGGATTGGGGTTAGAATTTGAATATACACATATAAGGAAACTGGGATATGGTAATAAAAGGGAAGAGTATGAAGGATTCAAGATAAGAGAATAATTTGAAGTCTTAAAAAAAAGAGGCCACTTTTTAAGTTTTCCTGGGACAAATAGTACGAGTACTGAAATAATCAGGAAAGAACTTGAAACCTTGAATAATTTATACTGGATATGGGAACTATCTTAGGGGATAGAAACTGGGTTAGCATTGATGGGTTTTTGGCAACAGGATTTGCATAGTATGATTTAAGAAAATTGTTAATTGGTTGCAAGAACCTGTAACTTAAGCCATAACTTGAGTCACGACAGTGCTCCATACTTGTCTGTGCTCATTGTCAGGCTACATGGTAGATGATGGCTGGGGGCAAAGGTTTCAGAGAGAGGTAAATAGCATTGACAGGGCAGGAGGGATTAGCAGGAAAGGGGAAGAAGATAATAGTAGAACAGGAAAACAACTGTTTAGATGCCTGGTGTAGGAGTCTGAGCTGATAGCCACATTTTTATTTTGTATCAGCATCAAAATTGTGGAGAGTGCAGGGAAGTTGTAGTTAAAGGAAGGGTGACGATCTGGACATGGTGGAACATATTTGTGACACTGGTACTTAGGAGGTGGAGGCAGGAAGATCATGATTTCAAAGCCAGCCTTGATAAGAAGCTGTGCCAAAAACAAAACAAAACAAACCAAAAAAAAAAAAAAAAAAAAAAAAACAAACCTGTGAGCAGAGGGACAGACTCATGGACAAACTCTCACCATTTGGGAAGAAGGTGGAAGCCTCAGAAGAAGGACACAACATGGTTAAATTTTAGATAAGAGGTTTGTTTTGGGAAGAATGGTTGTTAGGAACTATGATTTGTGATTCAAATCCAATGGATACATTAAAAGAAGAGAGAAAATAAAAATATTGGGGACCTGATCTTAAACAACAGAGAGGTTTATGTATTGAGATGAAGAAAAAAAATGAAAGGGACTAGATAGAAATGAGTAGACACAAGAGAAATTAGAAGGGGCCTTTTACTTTTTTTTGCTGAAAAATTAAAAGGAATTTTAAGAAAGTAGTATTTGGCAATATTAACCAGTGTGGGGAAACTCAGGGAAATACAAGAATAAATGATATCTCCCCAGAAATTCCTACTTTTTACACATGGAGATGAATCTTTGTATTCAATATTTTAAAAGGACTCAGTACAACTTGTATAATTTGCCACACTTCTTTAGAATTTAGTGAGTTTTCTATCAAAACAGCCTCACTTGGTTCTACTTAATGAAGTCAAAAGTATAGCTTGATTTCATTCTCTTTACAAATCATTGTATACATCAGTATCAAGTGGTGATACAAGCACACAGGGCAAAGGTCTTAAAAACAGTCCTTACTATCAAAAACTTTGGCTACTTTGCATGGGTTATAGTCTCTCTTAGCATCTTGTCCTGCATTTCACTTGGCTGCTCAAAATACTTTTTAGCATCATACTCATGTGTGGAATCTGTCAGACTCAGAAGCTTGTGGAAAAGAACGCCCATCTCCGGCTTCTGTGTCGGCTCATTGGCCTGGAGCTTTTGGAGCTTTCCCCAAAACTAAGGTTGAAGAGACAACATAAACACTATGATTTCATTAATCACTATCCTGCTAGAAAATGGGAATTTATAGCTTTTCACACACCTTTGTAAAAACTTTCCTGGACCTGAGATGACACAGATTCTGTTAAAAATATCATTGTTATGAAACACATAAATTTGCTATAAATAATAAGAAACTCAATCTAGATATCCCACAGTCATCTCAAAATCAGTATGTCAAAAATAGGGCTGGAGAGGTGGCTTAGCGGTTAAGCGCTTGCCTGTGAAGCCTAAGGACCCCGGTTCGAGGCTCGATTCCCCAGGACTCATGTTAGCTAGATGCACAAGGGGGTGCATGCATCTGGAGTTTGTTTGCAGTCGCTGGAGGCCCTGGTGCGCCTATTCTCTCCCTCTCTCTCTCTCTCTCTCTCTCTGCCTCTTTCTCTCCGTCTGTCACTCTCAAATAAATAAATAAAAATAAACAAAAAATTTAAAAAAATAGTATGCATCCCTTTCCCTCAATCTGTTCTTGTAATTGGTTCTACGTCTCTGTCAATGACAGAGTCCTACATTCACTAGCTCAATCTAGAAACCAAAGAGCTAGTTTTAATCTTCAGACAAGCAGCCATGAAGTTCTATCAAATATTACATTCTGATTAAAACTTCAGTCTTTGTCTGTAAGTATGGAAACTGTCAATGAAAAAAATTACAAGAAAAAAAAAATCTGTTGGTACTTCTCTCTTGCCTGCCATTAGTTGTGCCATTTTCTTTCTTTTTTGTTTTTTATTAGTTAGTTTTGTACTCAGTGAATATAGTCAAGTTGGTACCATTGTTAGCCTCCTCCCTGTCCTCCCCCCTTCCCCTGGCCCCTCCTTGAGGTACATGGGCCATGCATTGTGAAGTTACCCCTCAGTTATGGGTAGGAGGAGGAAATGTCTCGGTGTATCATGACCCAACATGCCTCACTATTTTCTTCCTCACCATAGTTGCTGAACTTCTTGCTAATTTTCTGAGAATCTTAGAGGTAATGCAGATAAAATGATAAATAATAACTAGTCAATATCTCTGTGAAGCTTGAAGATTGGTGAAGAAGATAGACATTTATTAATAAATTATGCTAATATGTGATTGTTAATAGATTGAAGTTCCAAAAGACCACAGACTTCATGGCAAGAGGCTGGTCAGATTTATTAAAAAGACTAAAAGTTTCCTAAGTGAATATGTTTGAATTTAGATGAAAATAGATTTATGATAGTCAAAAAAGAGAAGGGAAACTCAAAGCTGAGGGAATATTCTGGAAATGTTGCACTTGAAGTGAAGCTTACTCTTGGAAGGATCTGATGTTAGGAAAGTTGGAGCAAAGTGAGCAGGTGAGGATAATGAAGAAACACACTATAGGGTTGGATTTATGCCATCATCTTATTAGGCCCTTAGATAAGAGGATCTTGCACTTAAAACTGAAATATGTTGAAAGCAGTGGGGAATGGGTATTAAACTAGTCACTTTTGTTGGGGTCTTGTTAAGGACTTAAGTTTTAGCCTAACCAAACAAAAAGAAAAATATAGAAAAAGAAGAACATTTAGGAGGGGATATGAGTTTATCAGATTAGCATCCTTAAATGGTATCTTCCAATACCATACTAACCCTCTATGTATACTTTGTCTTGCTTTATTTTCCTTGACCTCTCTTATTAATACCAGAAATTAAATATTTATTTCATTGAGTTTTTCTTTTTTTCTTATTTGTTTGGTTCTTGAATAGGAGTACATTCTTTTTTTTTTTTTTTTTTTTTTTTGGTTTTTCGAGGTAGGGTCTCACTCTAGCCCAGGCTGACCTTGAATTCACTATAGACTCTCAGGGTGGCCTTGAACTCACAGCGATCCTCCTACCTCTGCCTCCCGAGTGAGGAGTACATTCTTGAAGTGAGACATTATTTTATTCACCAATGCAATTCCAGTTCCTAGAACAGTATTCAACATACAGCAGATGTGAAAAAGTTGTTAACGAATAAGTTTGTTTTCAACATGCTATTATTATTTTCTGAGTGGATAGAAGGAAGAAAAAGATTTACTTGTAAGAGATGGTGATAACAGCGAGAAAATTTCATGGATGGAAAAATGATTAGAATGAATATTTAAACTTTAAATATTAAGAAAAGGAAGCATCAAATATGGTTTCTTGATTTCTGGCATTAGCTACTATGTGAGTCAAACTGGAAGTCTTAAGGAAGGAACATGGTATAGTGATTATGAATACAGTCAGGGGCTGGAGAGATAGCTTAGTGGATAAGGTACTTGCCTGTGAAGTCTAAGGACCCAGGGTCAATTGCCCAGAATCCACGTAAGCCAGATGCACATGGTTGTGCATGTGACTGGAGTTCTTTTGCAGTGGCTTGAGGCTCTGACATGCCCATTCTCTCTTTTCATCTCCCCTCTCTCTTTCTCCTTGCAAATGAATAAAGAAATACAAGTGGTCAGCCTGGTGCCATCTTTCACTGACCTTACAAACTTGGGCAACTTGCTTAGATTCTATATGACTTCATTCCTTCATCTTTAAGACAGAGGGCAAGATTGGTATCTGCATTCAAGTCTGTATCATGGAGATTTAATGTTTATGTGCAGCACTTAGAACAATGCATAGTATATGAAAAAGATCTCAACTAAAGCTTACTACCATGAGAAAGATTGGAGAACTAGTAAGAGAAGAGAATCACTTCACATTTGCAGTTATTGAGTTTGTGGTTACAGACAGTAATTGTGGTGCCATCCATATATGAATGACGATATTCACAAAATAAACTTAATACAAAACTCTTGAGGAAACAGTCACATAATTAGTAATGAATAAGGAAGACCAAGATGGATGGTCAAGATAATTATTGCAAAAGATAGGGGGGCAAAGAGGGGCCGGTGATGAACAGTCTTAATAATTCTTTGACTTCAAGGAAGACTAAAGCTAGCTGCCAGACTGCTCTCCAGTCCTGATACCCTAGCCACATCTCTCATGCTGAACCTTATAGCCTCAACAAAGCAAACTGGCCTGACTCCCACTTAACATCTTTCAGTGACTCCCCAGAACATCAAATCCCAGTCTAGTCTAAGCTGGCTACTTAAGGCTCGCCCCATTCACTTTCAGTTTTGCCTTAAGTGCATCAAAATGCCTTATGTTATATACTGTATTCCATCTGCCTTGACTTCCCTTCTACCCACTGATCAATGCTCATTCTGGGAGAGCCTGCCAGAGTAAGTACTAGTATTTGCTTGAAGATACTCTAAGGTACCCCATGACACATAGTTCTCTTCAGGGGAAACCTTACCATACTGGATTAAATTTGTTTATTCTGTTTCCTGATTTACTGTTTTAGACTTGCCAGGATCTTGAGTTTCTTGTTCAGTATTTATCATAGTGTTGCACTAAATGCTTATGGAGCAAAGACGTGATGAAAAAAACAATTCCCTCTAATTTCTCAAATTCCACATTCACTCAATGGAAAAATAATTTCATCTAGAGGAGGTCTAAGTTCAAAGTACACTATATTCAGATTATAATAAAATATATTTATAAAAAATTCAAATAAACAGAGGGGGCAGAGTGGCTCTATAAGGTTATGGAGTTATTGAAAATGTCACTGAATTGTTACAGAAACATTAAATAATATCTTTTATATAATCATAATTTAAGAATTTGATTAAGCTCTAAGTTTAAGATTCACTTATGTTTTACCTGTTTAAGTTAATCTAGTTCTTAAATGCATTTTAGGCCTCACATTCTTTTATATATCATATTTAGAACTTTAATATAAAGAAATATTGCAAATTATAGTACCATTAGGTTATACTCATGTCTTCTTTTCCCCACCTCCATTCCACTGAGGGCCATTGGGGTTATCAGTAATCACTGTGGGGTCATGAATGCCCCAGTCCATCTGTGTGTGTATGGCGGGGAGCAATGCTTGAAAGTATACCTTCCCACCCTTTGGCTCTTACATTCTTTCTGCTCCCTCTTTTACAATGTTACTTAAGCCATGAAGGGAATGGTATAAATCTCTTTTAGTGTTAATAGCTCAGAAAACTCTGATTTTCTGCTTTGAGGAGTTTTGAATCTCCTGAATGTCTACTTCTCACATTTTACAGGTGTTGTATGTTTATTAAAAACAAACAAAAAAAAAACAGTAATCTTACTCATTTACTTACTTTCAGTGTAATACAAAATAGAAAAAGAAAAAAAATTAAGATAATGGTTCAAAAGATAGAGAATGGATCTTTCATTTTTTTTTTTTTTTTGTTGTTGTTGTTGTTGTTGAATTGGAGGAAATTAGTGTTGATACAGGAATTTAGGGGTTTCTGGACAATGGACCAATGTATGCAATGTAAAGTATGATGCAAGAATTGGGATTTCTCTGCCAATGAATCAATATATGTCAATGTACTAATAACTTTAGAGCATCCCTGGATTCCTGTCTTAAGAATTCAAAAAATTGAAATCTGTAGACCAGAAAGTAAAGTTTAGAGAGATTTTATTAGATTATAATAGAATTTAAGAGAAGGAAGGAAGACAAAGCTCATGCCTAAGAAACGTGAGTGGGGTTGCCAGAAATAGGGAAGTCCAGTACTTAAGAGTAGGAAAGGGGAGAGTACAAAGAGCTCCTTCTCATGAGAAGGCAAGATCAGGGAAAAGACAGAGTACGGGGAGTCCCTGCCCATGAAATGGCAACAGTGTGTAAAGCCCAGGATAAAATATAAGGAAGGAGGAGAGAACACAAGAAGCTCCCGGTCATGAGAAGGCAGAAGCAGGTTAAAGCTCATCTAGAGACCTAAATTTGAGATCATTTATAGGTTCTGAATTGGGACTGATCTAACCAGCCAAGATGCCAGGTTTTGAGAGCTGATCCAGCTGACCACAAGGACAAGTTCAGGCTTAATCCTTCCACAAATCTCACTTCTGGGAAACGGGAATTTCTGCCTAGGGAGGGACTCAGGTTCAGTTTATGGAAAAACAGGTCTAGGGAACTCCTTTAGATATCAATAGATAAGGAGATGATGTATCCATCTCTTTCCTCTAGCAAAGTGGAGACTTCAAAGGCAGGCTCAAGAACAATCCCTGTTATTAATTTTCTTGGAAGGTGTGGTAGGTGGCTGTTGCCTTAAACTGCTTCAGTATCACTGTAATATGTTGACATTAGAAATGATTTATGTTAGGATATTACTTCATTACTCTTCAGGAAAACATGGTCTTTCTTGAAATCACTAGTCACATTTGATTGCCTCTCTCTCTCTCTCTCTCTCTCTCTCTCTCTATATTTACCCATGAGGGGGAAGGGGGGAAATGGGTGAACCAGGGCCTTTAGCCACTGCAAACAAATCCAGTTTCTTGTGCCACCATCTGCATCTGGCTTATGTGTGTTCTAGGAGTCAAACCTGGCTCCTTAGGCTTTACAGGCAAGCAATTTAACCGCTAAGGCACCTTTTTAGCCCAAAGGGTCCTTTGACATAGCACATAGTTGGTAGTAACCGTCTGTGATGGTTCCTCATGGCAAATAACAATGAAATTACTAGAAACAATATTTCAAGTGATATATGTGTATCAGGAAGGAATATGTGAATCTGTTAATTATATTTTTCCCAGCATTGTTAATATCTTCCCATCCATTTCAATAAGAATTAAAATTACATGCTGGTCTGGGGGGGTGTTGCCTAGTGGTTAAAGCACTTGCCTACAAAGCCAAAGAACTCAGATGTGATTCTCCAGGACCAAGTAGGCCAGATGCGCAAAGTGTCACATGCATCTGGAGTTCATTTGCAGTGGTTGGAAGCCCTGGAGTGCCCATTCTCTCTCTCTCCCTCTCTCTCTCTCTCTCAAATAAATGAAAAAATAAAACAATAAAAATAGATGCTATTGCATTCAAATAATAATACTAGTGATATTTGTTAGACAGAAATGCCTCACTCTTGACTCATGTTTACTCTGTTTTAGATTCTTCTGATATTTGAAACTCATTTGTCTTCTGAATCTTAAGAAAATTGTTTTGTTTTTGCTTTTTCTGTGAAAGGGAAAGTAAAAAATGTAAAAACCTGAGAGGTGTACAAAAATGTTTACAAAGCAGAAAATACTTCAAAATAAATTATTTCAGACCAAGAGTATTTTAAAGCATTCAAATTTGAATGATTCATCTTTAAGAAAGAATGTGATATTCTTGCCATTTAAATATGTAAACAAAACACTTACTTAGTTCTTTGCAATTTTTTAGAAATTAAGTTATTTTCTATAAGACATTGTCAAACTTTCATTTCCACAGGTTTGACCAACCCCAGATCAAAATCATTTTGTAAACAGTTGAATCTATATAGAACATAAATAACCTTTTTCTTTTCCTTGTCTTTTTTGGTAGGGTCTCACTCTAGCCCAGTCTGGCCTGGAATTCACTATGTAGTCTCAGGTTTGCCTTGATCTCACCATAATTCTCCTACATTGGCCTCCAGAATGCTGGGATTAAAGGTGTGCATCATCATTCCTGGTGATAAAAAGAATTTTTCTTAAGATCTAAACAGTACAGTGTACAAGGATTTGCACTGAATTAGGAATTATAAATAAAATAGAGATAATGTGAAGTATATGAGAAAGCATGTGTAAGTCATAAGGAAATACTATACCATTGTGCATCAGGTACCTGTTCACCTATGGATGCTGGTATTATAGGGAGTCCTGGAGCCAATGTCTGTATCATGGATACTGAAGAGCAAATGACTATCAAATTTAAAATATCTGTAGCAGTTCAGAGATGTGGTACAAATACTAATGACTTTATTTTAGAGATATACGAAGCATATTCTAACTATGCAACTTTTGTTTTTTTATGTCTTTCATTTTTGTATCTACAAAGTATTGTCAGTGACAGTAGCAGCTGACTTTCTATCTGTAAACAATAAGAATATTTACCTGATTTAAGCAGTATCTGTCAAAATTTGATGATTCCAGCTATAATTATATACCATTGGGTAAAGTAAATAATTTGTAAATTTATAAGGATGTCATAGAAGGCAAGCTAACAGACCCTGAAAATTTGAATATGGATGCTGAATCATGTGAAAAGTATAAATATAGTTATATTTAAAAATCCAGAAATCCATGCAATAATTCAGCTGCTTGATAAGTTACTAGGCAAATTTGTCATTAATGAGAAAGGATTTTTTTTAAAGACTTAAGATTGTATAAATGCTTTTTACCTAGAACTAATGGAAATAATTGGTAAAGTGCTTAATCAAGTCCCACATGGAACTGAATAGGAACTGGCGGTTTGAAAATGTAGTCTGTGTGAGTAACCCAACAAGTTAGCAGAGTTCTCTTTACAGAAAGAAACAAAGATAGCAGTAATTAATGACCCTGACTCTGTGCCAGAAAAGCTTTCTTCTGACGACTCCAACTTAATTAAAACTTAAGACGTTTCAATGGGCTCCGAAAGCTCCTGATGGGGTGAACTCTTGCAGACTCGTGAGAAAATTTTGTAAATTAAAGGGAAAGATGTGTGTTACCACTAGTGCCATGACTCTAATCCCTGACAGTCAAAGAATCTATTTAGTCCAGGCCTTTTCTTTTAACCATCTCACACCTGCAGGCTTCCTGGCACTTCCTCTGCTCCAGGGAAGGCAGTTTTTTGTGTTTTTTGGAAGATCAGATAAGAGGAGCCTTGCTGTTCCTTTTGTTTTTGTGCATTGTTCATTAGCCTGAGAGTGTTGCAGGCACACTTGCTATGCTTGGCTTGCTCCGGAGTAGAGCATAGCATGAAAGCCTTCAGTGGTATAACATAGGGTGAAGATGGGTTGGCGGAAAAAGTAAGGTTTTGTGTGTGTGTGTGTGTGTGTGTGTTTTCCTAAACGTGAAAGTGGCTCAAATTAAAACTCACAGTTGATGGGGCAGTCTGAATGGTTGTGGCCTGCTGTTCTTAAGACAGGGGAATGACAAGAAAAGGGGTTCTGTGCTAGACAGTGCAGACTTGGGACACCAGGAAATACATTGTTAGATAGCCCTTGCTCCTTTCATTGGTACCACTTTACATTCCCTTGAATCAACAAGCATGATTCTCAGTGGTTGTGGAAAAGAGGCATACTGAGTTAAAAAGAATGACATGCAGTGATATATTTATTAATAAGAATACCCCTAAGTACAATCTTAGAAATGACATTGGTAGCATACCTATTGAGGTGATTGTTTCTTGATTTACATGAGAAAAATAGAAGGAGTTTAATTTCTCCCCCCTCCTCTCTGGACTGTGTCTTGGTGTGTTACAATCACAAACACTACCCCAGTATCCCCTGAGAAAGACTGCCTCCCACACACTCACATGTCCTGTGGCTTGGGAAGAATCAGATCTTGTCATTCGGATTCTAGGATCAGTTCTTGGATGATGTCTTT
>CM070771.1:143942785-144025285 GCA_036346955.1 Dipus sagitta
AGCCAGGATTAAGTTTTCATTAATATCATTTCTTATGTGTACTCTATGACTATGTTCAAAAATGGCAAAATTATCAAGTTAGTGGAAAAACTAATAACTTAGAATGATTAGAGGATGGAAAAAGCACAGGAATGATAGCTAAGCTTTTTCACTTTTCTCTTGATTGTGTTGGCATTGTACATACATCATTTAAGAGGAAGATTTTCTGAGGTATTCAATTTTGGTTACTATGCAGAATATGCCTTAAACATAAGCATTTCCCTTGACATTGGCTGTAAGCAAATTTCCAGCAATGTTTAAACATGTGATGATAAAATATTTCCAGTGGCATTTCCTGACCAGTGAGCAGCTGTTACAATGGCTTCCAACATTGAGTAAGTAATAAGAGATGTGTTTGGTAATGTAGATTAGCAGGAAAGGCATCATCATACCAGGAGTGCAAGTTTTAGATGGATACATGAACCTTCCAATAAGACTGTTAGCCTTCAGTAGAATTCCACAAAGTATATTGAGTATAGCTTAATATGTTTAATTTCAGATGGATTTCAGAAAACAATTTATTCGACTGCAATGGAATTTCCATTTTACTAGCTGTAATCTCAAATATGTAAATGGTAGCCAAAACTTTCTTTCTTCTTCTTCTTTTTAAAATTTTGCCCATTACTTCTTCTAGCATCTTTTGCCAAACCTTCTGGAGACCTTGTAATTACCTCTGTACCAAGCCCAACAAGCTCATCAGCAGCAGAAGGTAAACATAATAGATGTGAGGAATTTCTGGAGATGTATGAGGTTAAGCGTTTTTGAAATGTACACTCTGCCTGGCTGGACTTGTACCCGGCCACATGTGGACTCTATGAATTGAAAATGTTATAAATGGGGCATCACTTACCTCTTGTTAAAAATAAAGTTTAGAAACAAAAGATATTTTCTGCATGAACATTGAAAGCATAACTTGCAGTTTAAAGGTAGGAAGACAATAGAGATCAAAAAGAAATAATGAGTACTTTAAACCTCCCACTTCTATTCTTGGAATTTGATAGGAATCCATTTTCCTTGATTTAGAATATGGAAGTTTTATCTTCTTGCATCTTCTTATACTTCTTTACTCTCCATTTACAATCTTGAAAAACAGCTGGATATCTGTACAAAACCTCCCAGCAATATCAGCAACTTCTAATGAAGACTATTGACACTGCTGACATTTGGCATGATGTACTGCCAAAAAGGAAATTAAAAACTACAAGCCATTATCCTAAAGACCATCTGTTTATGAAAATACTTAATTTTATATCACTGTTGAGCATAAGAATGACCCCCTGGTGAAGGACAAGAGGGTGCACCTCTCATGATCACTGTAGTTTCATTGCTTGTTAAAATGATCCTTTATCTTTTTCAAGGGTTCTGTTGATATTAATTAATCAGCTTTAATTCTCTGAACATCCCTGGCTCTAGAGTACAAGATACACTTCCATGATAGGATTTCTTCTGCATCTGTTCTTTAACATATATCTGGCTGGAGGAGAGAAGCATAGCATTAGAAGAGCATAGACAGACCACCATTTCCTTCTGTTTACCTGTACCATTATCAGATGGTAGGCTTTTAATCATAGCTGCAAATTTGTCATGGTCTTGGGAAATGGCACCGTTTTCAAGGACTGGCATCAGTGATAGTATGGATCTCCCAGAGATCATTACCGTTGAGAACATCACTCTTACCTGGATCATCTTCCACCGCATGCTAGAAAGGAAGAAAGAGCCCAGCATGGTGGTGCACACTTTTAATTCCGGTACTAGGGAGGCTGACATAGGATGATCACAGTGAGCTCAAAGCCAACCTGAGACTTCATAGTGAATTCCATGTCAGCCTGGGCTAGAGCAAGACCCTACCTCAAAATAAATAAATAAATGAAGACAGGAAGGAAGGAAAAAAGTATGAAATGTGGTATTATTTAATAAAGTCATTTTAATGGAAGCACCTCTGACTTTGGAGAGGAACAGGCTGCAAGCCATGCTGAATGATTCATTTAATTTGTTTCAACACAAGACCTTTGCTTGGTGGTTTGTGTTTTTTTATTTGTTTGTTTGTTTTGTTTCTCCTGAATAGTGGTCCTCCAGAACTCTTCTAACCCTAGCTTATTGCCAAAATTGCAATGCTAGTCATTTGAATCTAAGCTTTATGAGAATAACAGATCCTGTTATGGTTTTCTTCTCCTTTTTTTTTTTTTTCTGGTTTTTCAAGGTAGGGCCTCACTCTGGCCCAGGCTGACCTCGAATTAACTATATAGTCTCAGGGTGGCCTTGAACTCCTGATGATCCTCTGACCTCTGCCTCCCAAGTGCTGGGATTAAAGACATGTGCCACCATGCCCAGCTTCTCCTTTTTTGTATGTGTGTGTGCATATGTGAAAAGTGTATGTATGGTATGGTACGTGGTGTGATGTGTGGTGCTTGTATGTGCAGATGTACATTCTTGTGTACATGTGGGTAGAGGCTAAAAGAGAATATGGGGTGTCCTTTTCTTACATTTCATTTGTATATTTCTTTCCTTGAGGTGGAAGTCTTTCCCTCAACCTTCAACAAACCAACCCCTGGAATTCTCTGATATCCTCCCCCACTCATGAACTAGGGTTACAGACACCATGCCCAGTTTTATACATTGGTTCTGGCAGGTCAAATATATTAATCTCCAGCATTAGAGGACCTCTGCTTGTGCAGCAAGAACTCTTAATTGTTGACTATCTCCTCAGCCTTTCTTTTCTTTTTTTTTTTTGTCAAAATGGTAATTTCTTTATGTCTTCCCATTCTATGAACATAGGAAAAATGAATGTTTTATCCATATCCTATGCAATATTTATAAATATGTGTGTATGTTTTAAAAGCATTATGCTATCTTTCAGTATGATAGTCAAATAAATATATTTCAAAGAATAATGTAAAATAGCCATTACTGATACAATAATTATTAACGAAATCAAGATGCTGCTTTGAAATTTCTGTTATATTTTAAAACAAAATAAAAAATAATTTTTCTGGTATAATTTTCATGAGGCTTCCAGATCTCAGTATGACATATACAGATGACAGAGGAATTTGGGGTCCCTTGTACACCAATGCACAGATAATTTGGGGTATTCCTGGATCCCTGTCTTATGAATTTGAGGAATGAACTCCACAGACCAGAGAATAAGGTTCAGAAAGATTTTATTACAGCTTAAAGCTATAGGAGGATGAAGAGAAGGAGTCTTAAGCCTAGAACATAACAGAAGGAAGCAAGATAAAGCTCATGCTCAGAGAGGCAAGAGGGGGTTGAGAAGCCCACCCAAGACTCAGATCATTTTTTCTTTCTTTTTTTTATTTTAATGGGAAATGGTTACATGAGGAAGGCTAGTTCTGTAGGCTTACTAGGGAAAAGGACCAGATTTTATAGCATTGTCAGTAATCTTAGGTAAAGATTAGAATTCCTGTCCTCTAGAAAGTATACAAGCTTAATCTAGAAATCTTTTATGGAGAATGTAACATACAGGCTTTCGCAAGTTTAGTGGCATTACCTGCTTTTAGTCAAGGAATAAAAATCCATTACTTTTGGGGTTCTGTTACCCTGACTGCCTAGCCAATTTCTGTCTGCTTCCACAGATAGGCATGTTAAGATTTCTCAGACAAATTAAGCAGCCAAGTGTGTACCATTTTGTAATCTTTATGTGTGGCTCTCATGTGTTGTTGTTTTCTGACAGAATTACTCTTTAGCAATTTCCTCTTATCCGTGAAGATGATGTACAGAGGAGGAAACAGTACAATGTTGGCAAATCAACTTCTAAAACAAATCAGCCTCCTGTGCATGTGCTGTTCACATTATTGATTCTGCTCTATTTCTTTTTGTAGAACCTTCCTTTAATTTCTTTCTTTTTGGGTTGATACTTCATGAAAACCTACCACTTGTTGATTATCATTGTTATATTTTAGATAATAGTAAATATCAGGCTATCTTTAGATTGTTTTTCACTTCTGTTATCTAAGTTTTACTAGATTTAGACTGGTTATTGACTCAGTAAATATAAAACATAATGTTAATATGATATCAATATTAATGTAGATGTTGAACCAACACTGGTCCCTAATTTATGTAAGAGCAAGTACTTTTTACCTTGATACAGAAATTTATGAGACTTAATATACATTCTAATCTGTCTTTTCACAGCTCTAGACATGGGTGATGTATTAACTTGGAAGCCACCATCTTCTTTTTCTCCTCATACACTGTAATAGAAATCCATCAATGGCTAAACTCCACTCTAAGTATTTTGGGGACAGTTAGAATATACAGCAGGAATATTGCTTGATTGCCTTTAGACTTAAGGTCTATGACACATTTAAACACCCAAGTAGCCTTTAATTAAAGAAAACAAGAATCCTTCAAAAGTTCATTCTTAGGCATACCAATATTTTTCTTCAATGAAAATTCTCAATTTTTATTACATATTAATGGCATAAAACACTAGATTACCTTTATTTCTGCCTCCCACATTACCCCTCAGGCTATCACAGGAGCAGGTGGCAGTGTGTATTCTATTTTCCTGTCTATATTTACTTGATCCAATATGCTGCATTACTTAAATAGCAAAATCCAACCAAAATTGTGAAATAACCAACCCTCGGGTAATGAAATCAACTATTTAAATTTAGGACTACCTTTTAATCTAGGAGATATATGATTAAAAATTCAATATCCTATGTTAGTCCAGATTAACATAATTTATGATCATCAGAGCCAAAATGGGAATTGTATTCACATAAACTTATAAGGTAAACTATTTCTCACCAGAGTAATTTCCTATAATGAAGAATGTTGGAATATTTGTGAGACTAGGCCATAGGGAGTCAAATGAATTTTATTTTCATGGGGCAGCAACAATATAGCTGAAATTCTACATGTTAATGATAAATACCTCTGATATTCTAAGTTATCTTGAATAGACTTTGCAAATGTTGTCTAGGGAATATACAGTAGCACAGTGTCCTATGCCACTTAACCCTGTGATAAAAGCTGAAAACTGGTAAAAATCTTAGATGCATATATTTACCAGAAAGTATTACGTTAGAAATAATGTCATGGGGAGGAGTAAACTATTTTCAGGATAAATGTTATAAATTTTCCACCCTACTTAAATTTCCTACAAGTAGCTCTTCTTTTCTGAGAGTAGTAATATAAAGCCTAAATTGTTACCTTATGTTTCCATGGGGTAGGTTTGTGACCACTGACACTTATAATCTACAAAAATTACAATGATTATGAACATCAACATACTTGACAACAGCTAGTATTTTAATTTAAAATACAGAGACTTTAAGTGGATACTGGACATTAAAACCTTGCCCATATATATCAATGGCCAAAATAGGTGGAGAAAGCAAGCAATTGTTAGTAAAGGCGGCATGGTTTTCTCAGGTACGTGGGCAGTTCTAGTGTAAATGCCACTTGGCTTGCATGTTCCCCTAGCTTTACTATATGGGTCCTTTGCTTACGGGCTCTCTGTTATAGGCCAGTCAATTGGGATTCATTGTGGATAATAACAAAAGCAAATGATTACTTTTTTTGCCTTTGGATTCAACTCAGGTATTTCACTAAGTATCCCTGGGATTAAAGGGCCTTGCCATTCTTGTATTGCAGATGAGGAAACTGATGGCAAGATAGATAAATGCTATCCACAGTCTTACATAGCATCTTTAGACGAATAAGAGAGTAGGCATTTGAAAAGTAGCCTGACTCCAGAATCCATGCCTTTAACTGTATTCTGGACATTAACACTCTACAGGAAAAGAAAATATATTTTGAGAAAGAAACTGTATACCCTAAGATATGCATGCGTAATATACCACACACACACACACACACACACACACACACACACACACCAAATGAAGTATTCCCATGAAGCCACCCACTCCCTACTATTTGGAATCAGTGACAAAATTCTTTTCTACTATCACTCTCTTTAGGGAAAATATTGACATTACATACAGAGCAGTTATATGTGGTGTACATAACATGAAGTCAGACATTACTCACCAGGAATTTACTGTTTGAGCATTGTGTATAAGCAATGTGATAATATAAGCAATGGAAATATTTTTGAGGATAATAGCTTTGTTTAGGTATAAGAACTGCAATGATATAGAGTGATATATCAAATTCTATCAAAATTTTAAAGGTTTCTCATTCTAGTAATGATGCCTTTCATAATATAACTAAGACTTTTTTGAGGCAAGCCCAACAAACTTGCTGTTTTTTATGTGAGAGAGTGAGAGAGAGCAAGATCAAGAAAAGGGGGAGGGGAGAGAAAGAATTGGTGTTCCAGGGCCTCCAGCTACTACAATAGAACTCTAGATGCGTGTGCCCCCTTGTGCACATGTGTGAGCTTGTGTGCTTACATCACTGTGTGTCTGGCTTATGTGGAACCTGGAAAGTTGAACATGAATCCTTAGGCCTTACAGGCAAACACCTTAACTACTAAGCCATCTCTCTAGCCCTATAACCAAGTTTTCTATTAATATATCCTGAAGTGTAACATCTGTGAATGAGATATATATAAGAAAATATTCTATCCTCTTAGCCAAGTAGTGCTGGGAATAAATTCAAGGCCTCATGCATACTTGGCTAGCACTCTACTGCTGAGATATATCCCCATCCCATCAGCTAACTTTATATGTAAAATATGATAATCATAACATTAATACATAATGAGAAAATCAACATAATAGAATTCCCATAGATGAACTTTGAACAGGGATCACCAATTGCAACTTGAAGGTAAGAAGTCCTTTGGCAAGAGCAGGCTTTGTTGACAATGTTGTTGAAGGTAAAAGGGTCAAGACTGTGTCTACCATTGTGGGGAAAAGTTCAAGGCATGAGATTTATTGGCAGTCTCCAGTCATAGCATAATTGCTGTCATTTTGGGGAAGATCTAATGATCAGCATATTTACTTTGCCTTAGGTGGCTAGTCAAATCTCCTAATTTAGGGGTTATACAATCTCTTTTCTTATAAATACCATAATCATTACAAATATATTCATAGTATATGTCCCATGTTTTAACTATTTTGAATGATTTTTCAATGCACCAAAGATTAAATTACTATTTATTGTCATACTATTGGATAGAATCCAACCAAATGTAATGCCTTTGCATTTCAGCACAATATAAGAAGAGTATGTGATGGACATAATTGAGTGGAATGGGATGAGTAAAATCAGAATGATGGGAACCTAGAAAAAGTAGCTAGTATGTAAACCTGAGAGAAAACAAACAAGGGTAGGATGTGAGAGCTTGCAATAGGGGCAGGATTTCAGCACTGGGAGAAGGAAGTGGTTGGGTAATAAGCCTCTAGATGAAGGAAAGCCTGGTAAGCAAAGGCTCTGAGTCTGAAACCACAGAGTGTGTTAAAGAGGTCAGCACTGTTATTTGGTTGAGAAAAGAGTACATGATTAGAAATCAAGACTGAAAGCATGAACTGGGCTTAGGAAAGACCATTAATGGCTAATAATGATGATGATGGTATCAGACTTGCATTAAATAAGCTCTGTGTGGCAGTTACCATTTTTAAGTACAGTGTACACATATGTTCAATTACTCTTCACATTGATGGTAAACAGGAGATATTATCCTATTCCCTGTTTTACAAAGGAGGAAATTGAGGTTTTTTTTTCCAGTATAAATGACTTTCTTGATCGTTTACACAAGTTGTAATTATCAAGATCATTGAGGTCTAAGGAATTTGGAATCTTTTTATTGAGGGAAGATATTGGGGTATAAAATACTGTAATAGACCATGGTAGGCAATCTTATTTATTCTTTGACTATATTCTCAATATGCACCACATGTTCATGTCTTAATATTGTTCACTATGTTGTCTATATTGCCAGAAATACAATTATTCCTCTTGCCCCTCCTCCTCCTTATATCCTATGTAACTTTATTTATTTGAGAGAGAAAGAAATAGGCAGGGAGAAAGAGAGAGAGAGAGAGAGAGAAAGAGAGAGACTGAGAGAGAGAGAGAGAGAATTGTGTGCCAGGGCCTCCAACCACTGCAAATGAACTCCAGATGCATGTGCCCCCTTGTCCATCTGGCTTATGTGGATCCTAGGGTATCATACCTGGGTTCTTTGGCTTTGCAGGCAAGTACCTTAACTGCTAAGCCATCTCTCCAGCCCTCCTACATAACTTTTAATAGGCTCTTTTCTCCCATTTTCCTCAAAATGTCAGTAGGTATTCTACTCTACCCTTCATGAATGATCTCAAGTATCTCTTGTATGATACAGTTCAACACTCAAATTAAATTTTCTTATTATATTTTTTGTTCCAATCTTGGTTCTTGGCTCTTGGTTTTGATTCCATTGGGTTTTGTTTTTAATACAACTCTAACTCTTTCTAATATAGCTCATGATGCTCAATTTATAGTAGTGACTCTGCTGGATTATGGTTTCCGGGTCATGTCTGTTCCAGCAGACTTTGGACCCTGAAATGTCACTTTGGGGTTTTTGCAGACATGAGAGCTTATAAATGAAACCGAATTTCTCCTGACTCAGTCCTGCCTATAGTTACATCATATCAAGAATGTTTTTTTATCACAAAGAACCTGGTTTTGGGGCTTTTATATGTAAAGAAAAAAATAAAGATTGACATTGTGGTTTGAAACATCTCTATCACACCCTCCAAGGCTTAGGGTCCATTGCAGAAGAGGTGGCAGAAAGAATGTAAGAGCCAAAGAAAGTGTACCACTCCTTGCAATGCAACTGTACTGACAGAAATTGGCCTCGATATCCATAACCTCATTGTGCCTAGCAATACCTACACAAGACCCTCATAACAGGAGAAAAAGATGGTGACATCAAATTAAAAGAGAGACTAATGGAGAGAGGGAGGGGATATGATAGAGAACAGAGTTTTGAAGGGGAAAGTGGGATAAGGGAAGGAAATATCATGGTTTATTGTCTGTAAGTATAGAAGTTGTTAATTATATATATATATATATATATATATATATATATATACATATATATGTCTATATATACATATATATGTGTATATATGTATATGTACACACACATACATACATATATATATATATATGTATATATGTATATGAGTACTTGACCAGACTGAGTGAGCAATTTTTAACTTCGCTATGTGCTGCCTAAAAAGTACTCAAAGTGTGAGATTGAGTGCTAGACTAAGTTGAATGAGTCATTTGATATGATCATTACTATTGCACTGTATATTCTTATAAAACTTATCAGATTATCTTTGCATACTGTCCACATTGCCTTGATGATTAAATTGAATACTCCAATAAAAATAATTCATGAAAACATGTATTTTATATCAGTGTGTTCTTTTGTACTCTGGTAAGTTTGTAGCCAAGGTATTCATCATTATGTGCGTAGACAAAGATATCAGCTAACTTGGTATTAAGTGACTTCCATTATGGTCTGGCTGTTAGCTCATGGAACACTAAACTAACAACTGCAAAAGGCCTCCAAAGAGCAATCAAGCATTTTGGCCAAAATCCACTCCTGGATGAGTAGGAATTAATTTCAAAGAGTATATCAACAGACTGTTCTGACTCTCTACAAGATGGTAAATAAACATTTTGGCTAAATTCTGCCTTTTGATTATAACATAATAGCACAATTTGAAAGAAACTTTGTATGAAGTGCTCTAATGGGGAATCAGAGAGCAAAATTACCTCAGATAACAACGGAGCCTTAGATTATATGTTAGGCAAAAACTGAATTTTTTAGGGAATAAACAAGTGCATATCATAGTAAGCAATTCTTTTTAGCATTTTGCATTAATGAAAAAAATAACTAAATGACTGCAGAAACTCATTTTCACTTTATGCTATAAAGACAGTGCACTTAGCATTTTCAACCAGTTAAAATCAATTTGTACAGTCAAAAGAAGCATTCAGGATCAACATAAATCTGCAGGTCAGAAGTATCAAGCTTATTCATCTCCATTAACCAATTAGTTAGAAAATTACCAAATCTTCATTTCAATTTGTGGATTTGAGATCTGAATTATCTTGATTTGTTTAGGTAAAGTTTTAAAGGTTTAATTTCTGTGCTATTAGTGGAACTAAAAATAGCATTAAATAATTTTAGAAAAAATAGCCTATTCTAGTAGTGTCCTTTTAGATAGTCATATAAATATGTCAATATCTGTGCTCAATCACTTAGAAAAATAATTTTTTGTTTTAATGCTCTTCAGCATCTTCTGAGACATTAGTTTATTATGTAAGGAAGTTTTTGAATCTCACTTAAAATGTGCAACATGACCTTAATTTTGTTTCAGAGTTGATTTCATAAGACGTATCACAACTTCTGAAACATTCTTTTCCTCATTACTTTGTAATTTATGGCAAAATGTGAGTTGCTCAATTAATACATACATATGTTTGAAAGTTATAAGGCTTGGAAAAGTTATCCTATCCATATATATTAATAAATATTAATATTGTATTAATTATAATATAATTATATTAATATAATATTAATAAATATTAATAAACTATGTATAATTAACTGCTCTAGAAGTAAACTTTATACTAAAAGTTGCTCAAAACTTTTCAGTCTTTTCTCATAACACCACTACTGCTAATATAAATAATGATTTATAGGCTCCTTACCCTGTGTCAGGATTGGGATGGACTCTAATAACTGAAACCTCATCATGATCATTGAATCTTGTAGCTCTTTGTTTTTCTTTTAAAGATTTTAATTAATTAATTAATTTATTTATTAGAGACAGAGAGAGAGACAGAGTGAGAATGGGCGTACCAGGGCCTCTAGCCACTGCAAATGAACTCCAGACACGTTCACAACCATGTGCATCTGGTTTATGTGGGTACTAGGGAATCGAACCTAGGTCCTAAGGCTTTGCAGGCATGAGCCTTAGCTGCTAAGCCATATCTCCAAACCTTGTTGCTCTTTGTTTTTTTTATCGTATGAAACTGAGGTATACATATTACCTAATTTAACAACATGACATATTTGAAAATTAATGGACTAGGCCCTTTATACAACATGCCTTCTATTTACTTGTTACCAACTATGAAAATAATGAATTATTGCTCAAATGATTTTACTGAAAAGCTAAGAGCATAGTATACAAAAATTTAAAAAGTAAGTTCTTGTTGAGAAATATTACATTTTCATCTTAAGATAAATTTTATAACAAGGTAAAAAGGTTTAAAAATCATTGTCTCGATAAGAGAATGCTTACTTCTGTACTACTGAACCAATTTAGACTTCTGTAATTGTGTCAGAGGAATGCAATGTCTTTGGTTCTGGGTTTGGAGACTTAGAGAGCCAGTGTCATTACCTATCATTTTCTTTAACATTTTACCCCATAATGTAAAGGAGAGCTCATTTAACATTCAGCAGTGAATTCCAGGTTGGAATAATTCAGTTACAGAAGCTTGCTACCTTTTGGGTTCCCAAGGGCCAAGTTTGAGTTTCTACTCAGCCTGGCCTTAACAACGGAGGAGGATGGATTACTGGGGTCTGCCTTGGTTGAGTAACAGCAGCTCAACCAGAAAAGAATTTTTAAAGGGGCCAAGAGACCTCTGCTTTTCAGTTTTCTTTTTGGTAGACTATTTCTTACTAAGATTCTGTAAAAAATAGTAGATAACTTCTATTATATAATATTTTAGGATGATTTGCTATGACAAAGATGAACTGAAAATAGATAGATGTTTGTTTAAAAGTATTCAAAATATTCTTTTGTCTTTAAGCAAAGTAAGTTTTTCCCTACTGTTCAGTGGGGTCCCCTTTTCAGTTAGCCAGGTGGTTTTGTTGTTATTATCATTCTGTTTCCTTTTTTTTTTTTCTGAATTACAAGAAATGTGAGATCCTACTTTGCAAGTTCTTAAACAGACTGCCCCGTACTGTTCAGTCTGGCTGTTGAGGGATCACTGTTCACCTTTGCTTATGCCAGGGGCTTTGGCTGCTTCAGTAGGATGTGTTTAAGAACTCTGGCATTCCTCTGTAAAGTAGAAGGTTTCCTGCCCTTTTCTGTAGCAATCTATTAAGATAATTGGGAATACTTATATGTAGTTTAACAATGAGTTTAGAAGCAATATGACCATTAGCTGAAAAAGAAATTTGAGGTCATATTTTTGTGTCCACCAGTTTTTTTTTTCAAAATGTCAATGTTGAGATGTTTTATGCTTTACAACAAAAATACTGACCTTATTTAAGGAAGACAATGGATCAGGGCAAGGATGCAAAATCAATCACCATGAGTATGTAGAACTCAGGTTATTTGGGGCTGGGAATATGGCTCAGGGGTTAAAGGAAGTAGGATGTTCATTTTAGCCTAGTTCTTCATTGAGGAAACTCATATAGCATCTCAGGGATGCCATTTCTTTATCTGCACAATGAAGGCTGGGGGTTAGAAATCTTTAGTTTCTGCAGTTCTGTGACTAGTAATATTTTACTTGCATACAGCAATGTAAAAGCTTTAGCATGCGATAAATTTTCACAATTTACTATGAAAAAACTACCCTTTTATACAGACCCTTTTTATACCAGTTAATATATGACATAATATATATGAATGTCCATCAGACCTTCCATATCTGTATTTAACTACATAACTATGATACCTTTAAAATTGCAGATGTAATTTACATAAGGTGGTAACTCACATCCATTTTTTCTGATGGAAATTTTTAGGATCAGTAACAAATACAAATAAACCCTATTGGTACATGCCTAGAGCTCTGGTTTAGCCTTAGCTTTTGTGCTGTGAAGAATATTTCTATCACATATAGCAACAAGAAATTCTGAGGTGAACACAAGGTCAATTCATGGTGGGCAGATGTGTCACTGGGGTGTATGTGGGGGAGTGGTGTGAGACGAAAAGAGAACAAGGAGCAGACTCTTGTCAACAGACCCCATAGTTTAGAAGCAATTAGGGAGCCATGCAGGTGTCTATTAAAATAACTGACAATAAATCTTGGTTTCTCTTTAACTATTGTGTAGGTTTCAAAGTTCTGTGCCTCAAAGGGTGAGAAACAAAAAAAAAAACAAAAAAAGAAAAAAAAACTACGAAAAGAAAATGACTTCAAGGTTAATGACCAAAATGGCTTAGTCCCAATATGAAAATTATCAGTGTTGTTGTAATTTGAATTTATTATTTGTGTCATTATTAATTCAACCATTAAAAAGATTATTGTGTAATAATTCTCAAAACCCAATATTACAAAAGCGATGTTTCTGGTTGAAGGACAGGTCGAGAGTTAGACCCTTCCGTGCACCCGCAGCACTCGGCCTGTCAGAAGTTGCTTATTCCTGAGAGCGCCTGATGCAGAGTTCACCTTCATGGCACTTTAGGAACACCAAAGTGGTAACAAGGTGCCCAGGGCTCCGTTGTCCACTGGTTCTTCAGCAGAGCAACTAATTGCAGGTAAACTTAGCTAGGGACTGACATTTCTCCCAGCTCCTCCGTCTGCTCTCTTTTGACACCCCTGCCATTAACTGTCATTTTCCTTTAAATATACGGTGGATCTGAAAGGCCAGCTCCACATCACATCATCTCAGATTAGGGGCAGTGCCTTTGAGTTGAGCACTGTTTAGGTGTCAGAGAGAAGTCACCGACCTCTCTGGAACCACATTGCCGCAGGGCCTTAATTAGCAGTAACTCCAGCCATTACTGAGGCCGGCAGAAAGGAGAACACATCATTTCTCTACTTAGGAAGTTAGTGTCTGACCTAATAACTTGTCCAAACTCGCAGTACCTATAACCACACAGTAACAATGGGTATTATCTGGCTTCTTCCTTCCGCTGCAAGTGAAGCGTAGTATGCAGTACAAAATGCAGGAGGAGGTACTATGGTTGCCTTCCAGAAACATTTGGAAATTTCTAGGCCTCTAATTATGGGTAAAGGAAGAGAGAGAGACAGAGACAGTGATAGAGACAGAGGTAGAGAGAGAGAATAGGAATTATTTAAAATGAGTTATATAGGG
Organism: Dipus sagitta; assembly: GCA_036346955.1. Taxonomy (NCBI): domain Eukaryota; kingdom Metazoa; phylum Chordata; class Mammalia; order Rodentia; family Dipodidae; genus Dipus; species Dipus sagitta. The sequence continues at coordinate 143,956,812 of CM070771.1, forward strand.
CTGGGGAAATGGCTTATCAGTTAAGGTATTTGCCTTCAAAGCCTAAGGACTCCAGTTCAGTTCCCCAGGACCCAAATAAGCCAGATGCACAAGGGGGCATATGCAACTGGAGTTTGTTTGCAGTGGCTGGATGCCTTGGTGTGCCCATTCTCTCTGCCTCTTCCTCTCTCTCTCTCTCAAATAAATAAATAAATAAAATATTTTAAGAATGGGTTATATATAGATTTTTGTCAAATATATGGGCTTAGAATTAATTTGAATTAATCCATACCTCAACTGTGTGTACTTAAAATATATTTTTAAATATTTTACTTACTTATTTATGAGAGGGAAGAAGCATGCCAGTAGCTCCTGCCACTGTGAATGAACACCAGATGCATATGCCACTTTGTGCATCTGACTGGCTTTACATGGGCACTGGGGAATTGAACCCTGGCCTTCAGGCTTTGTAAGCATGTGCTTTTAACTGCTGAGCAATTTCTGCAGCCATATTTAAAATATTTTAATCCAGGTATATCTGCATTTTTTTTGATATATCATATGGTATTTAAAGATGACTTACTTATTAAGAATTTTTTAATGAAATAAACAATTTTAACATTTGAATTTATTATTTAAGTCTCTATTTGAGAAGCTGCAGAGATGGCTCAGTGGAACAAGTGCTTAGTACACAAGTGTGAAGACCCGAGTTTGGATCCCCAGAACCCACATGAATACTGGGCAGCTATGATGGCTTCCCAGAACTCACGGGTGGAGACAGTGGATCACTCAGGCAAGCTGGTCAGCTAGCTAGCTAAGTCAGTGTGTTCTGGCTTCAAAGTCACCTACAACAAAGGTGAAGAATGACAGCAGAAGACACCTGTTGTCAATATCTCACTTTCACACACATGCACATACATATGAACATGTTTAGACACATGACTGCATATTACAAAACATACATATCAAAAAGGGAAAAAAATCCCCATTTATTTCCAATTATAAGCAGAATAGGGTCTATAATTCAAATGCATGTTTTTAAATATAGACTCATAGGATTGGGAGATGACTCCACTTGTAAGAGCCCTTCCTGTGGGAATGATGGCCTATAAGGACTTGAGACTGCTTGAGTTTGATTCCCTAGGGCCAACAAGCTACTGAGTGTGGCCATGTATGCTTACAACACCAGCTCTAGAGTGAGCAGACACTGCAGAGATATGAGAACCTCTGAGGCTTGTGAAAACCACAACTCTGAATTGAGAGAAACTCTGTCTCAAGAAACTACCTAGTTGAGCAATTGAAGAAGGCCTGATATTCTCCTCTGGGCCCCATGTGCCCATGAGTGTATGTGCATATACCTCACACATACCACCACCACCACCATCTCCCCATACTACACTTATAAATCAATAAATAAGTAAATAGAAAAGAAGCCCCTCAGACTCATTTTAGGAAACATGAATTGATTATTTTCTTTTGGTGGGGAGATTTTCTATAATTCTAATGGAGGAATGTTGAGCGGCAAGTATATTGCCTCCTATGAAAATAATTTCACTTTACCTACCTTTCTAGCATCCGTAATTCTAAAACATAATTTAAAATAAATGTCACTTGGGGTGGACTGAGTTTAAAGAGTCACTGTCTAAATAGACAAAAAGAGACTGACCTATATTTTCATTGTGGGTCTTCTTCTTTCTTTCCTTTTTTAATTTTACAGTCTTTCTTTTATTTTCTCTTTTTTGTTATTCTTTTCTTCCTTATATTCTAACCAAATAAACTTAGTGGCTGGTAATAAGAATACCACTATTGAAAAAGCCAAATAAAACATTAAATAAGAAGAATAATAAGGCAATAATTATGAGTGTGTAAGACTATTTTGATGAGGAAAGCTCTTCTCAAGTCACTGATGAAGTTATTAATACACTGCACTCAGAATTGACTATATTCAACAGGAAAGCTTGACTTGATACATGCTGGACCCTTTTCCTCAAGTCATAAACTCAAACAGTATTTTCAGTATTTTAATGGAACCTCTTCCTCTGTTACTGCTATACCACTGCTATTTCTGCTAATATGCAAGATTTTATAGCTTTATGATTCTTCTATGAATACTTCCTTGGAATTGCATGTCATAATGAGACCACAACTTACATCCCTTTTATTAATTCAAATTTTAAGTTGGAAATATTTTTGAACTGCTATTGCTGAATGGTTAGAATTTGCTGTAGTGATTTCACCAGATAAGTACCTGTATCTTTAAATTTTCAGCTGAAAATATTTAACATGAGTCTTGTTGTACAGGTGGTTTTGTCTTGGTTTGTTCTCACACATTTCTCATGTAAAAGGAGGTTTGCATATACAGAACTCAGGAAGATACGTTGGAGAGTTCTCTCAGGAACAACCATACATCTCTTCTGCAGCCACGTGTCCCCCAAAGGTTGTAATTAATTTTGACCCATACAGTACATGGTTAATCATAGTGTGAACACACAAAAAATTGCAACTTGTGCATATGCTTTATATAATCAATATGGAAAAGTGTTCTGTGCAGACCGTATCTATTCCCTCTTTTCAGTCCAATGTTCCCTATCTTTGTTTTAGAGCCAAATCTGGGCCTGATCTAAGTATATCCACTCCAGAAGGATTAATTATGCATTATTAGTTTTAGTTAAAGGTTTAAATGAGTATATAAATAGCAAAACACATCTTATCAAACATCTTCAGGTCCAATTAAAATGAAAAGTGATGGCAGCAGCCTCCAGCCTGTCATTCCTCCTCCTTAGTGAGAAAGTCAGGCCTCTTCCAAGTTGATGTCCATCTCTGTAGACGTGTTCATGGAACACCATACTGTCTCTTGTTCAGCCATCAGCCATGAGCTTCCAACCAACCATCCTTTTAAGTCCTCAGACACTTTGAAGACAAGATGTACCCCAAGTTGGACATTCCTTCCTCCCAGCCCTGTGAGGACACCTGATTGAAGGAAGGACAAGGGATGAGATAAAGACAAGTGAAAGGCTGGATCTGGAAAGTGAAGGCTTCTTGTGTGTGACAATATAAGGAATAGCAAGTTACTCCAGAAAGGAACAACAATATCAATTTTAAGCCTTCTGAATTGTAGCAAAGCAATTCAGATATTTAAGAAGTATTAGACAAGTTTTGCTTAAGAACCCTTGGTTACTTAGCCTTTGCTTGTTTTGTTTCTTAAAGGCTTATTGTGCTTTTATGGAGCACTCACTAAGACCTATTCTAAGTATCTGTGAAAACTGATCAAGCCAAATGTGTCTTACACATACTGGATCATTTAGGGAAATAGGGATGCAGATGGTTGTGCTGCAAAGGCAGAGGACATTTAAAATGATGTGAGGGACATAAGAGGGGGAAAGAAATATGACTGTATAGAAATGATATTAGGAATGATTATGGAATTCTGAAACTTTGGAAGCCTATATTTTAAACTAAGGGTAGGCTGACTTATCAACTGGGCTGAGGGGACAGCTGATTTTACATAAATTATACCACTTTAGCATGGGTTAAGCAGCTGAACATAATTTGTTATATTTATAAAATAACCATACAACTTTAAGAATATGCATAGCTTCAAGGTAGTATAGTAATAGAATGTATAAAATATATTTTTCCTTTATTATAAACATACATTTCTAGGAATCAAGGCCCATCTTTGGTGCTTTCAAATGCATGTCAAGATGTGTCTTGCAGTCTTCACTTCCATAATTCCTTTTTGGCTGGGTGGAAGGAGGCTGAGGACGAATGGTAAACTCCTGCAGCAAATGCACATTTGTCCTTCAGTGAGTGGTCAATGTTGCCAGGAAGAATTAATACAACTGTAATTATTTAACAATGCTACCCTGGAGAGTCCAAAAACTAGAACCCTGTCTAGGTCTGAAAACTAAAAGTATCCAGTTGCTTATTTGAAATGTAAAATAAACAAACAAACAAATAAATAAATAAATAAGAGCTTGTGCTAGCTTTTCTGATGATGTTCCTATAATTTTGGGGGAAAAAACAGATTATTTTAACACACTGTGAATATTTTTTTTCTTTATCATTTCCCGAGTTTTCAATCTCCCAGTCTTTTTCCTACATTGTTTCATTGATTGATTTCTATAAAGGCTAGTATTTCCCAGGAACAGGCAGTATGTGACCATGTTTTGATAACACTGAGAGAAAGATTGTGTCTCTTTTAATTTAAAGTGGCCATATCTAGGGCAGCTTAATCAGGAATCACTGTGATCACAGCATATCCAGTATTTAGACAGAAGATCATGTGGGCCAACAATTTTTGCATATTTAATCTATCCCTGTCTTATCCTAAATGCAGCATCAGTGGTTTTACAGTTTGCTCAGGTCTAGAAATAGAAAACTCACTATTGGACCTAAGTACATGAGTTTGTGAATGAACTTTTTTAATGATAGTATTTTAATTTCTTTAATATATTACAGATCTTTATCTTCAATAGGTAATGTTAGAAAATAGCACACCATCCTTCAAAATTCCATTCATTTCATTCAAAGCTCACAGCATAAGCAACACAGAATTTGAAAATCAGAGTGCACATGTGCAGCTCCTGTTCAGCATTAGGGCTGGACAGACTGGGATTTCAATAATATCATTGGATAAAAATTGCTGATGAGCAGTTCTCATTATGTTTATCATAAACTTAACATTTGTTGTCATCCATGACTAGTGTATTTTCTATAAATTCCATATTGGTTTCAAGAAACATGAGTTTTAAGCAATATTCAGTGAGCCTTTGTACTTGCTTTAATCAACTTGTTTAGCTAAACAAGGTATAGAATTGATAGCTGCTATTGATTGAATGTAGCATTACCTAATCTTCACTAAATGTAGGAAGCTTTTCAGATCCAGAAAGGTGGCAGAAAATGTCTAGTAATGATGCTGCTGGGAATTCCAGCTCAATACTGTGGTCAGTGTGAAAGTGATGTAACTAGAAGAGGTATTTTATTATAAGCCTGGTTGTTTTACTAAATGTTTGACCTGGTATAATTTGTGGAGGTTCAGAGTGTGTGTGTATGTGTGTGTGTGTGTGTGTGTGTGTGTGCATGTGTGTGTAAGATTAATATATCCAGCAGATGTTTTCACATTTTAGTCCTTTTAAATGTTATCAGTAATTTCTAATAATAGTAATGTGTTTTCATTTTTGTATAAGGACATAGTATTGAAACTTTAAAAAATTACAGATAAGACAGAATAGAGCACCATAGAATAGGAATAAAATTGCATTAGGAATTCAATACACAGGAAGAGTACATGAAACCATTACTAAAACAGATATAAACGTGACCTTCACTATGGTTCAGTAATTATCCTAGTCCACACTATGATGTACGTATCATGATTTTCCTTTTTTCTCTTTGTTTTCATTTTTATCTGGGTACTTCACTGGTGAGTAATTGCTAAAGGGAACCCATTATGCAAGGCGAGCATTCAGTTTGCAAGTGAATTTGCTTGTAGCTATTGCCACATTTGAACCTCACTAATGTATGTAAATTAAAAACTCTGGTATTTGGAATTGCTCCTCTTTGAAATAAAAACAGAATCTGATCATTACAATCTGCAAGCCAGGTATTATCACTGGACTAGTGAGCCGCTGATGATAAATTGTACTGAATAGCTTGTGGATAGAATATTTTATCTCAGTCTCTATCACACAGCACTGCATAATATAAGAATGATTCATCAAGCATGAGAGCTGCTGGTTTATGAAATTCATTGCTCACGGCAAGTGTATTTTTTAAAATTCAAAAGACAAAGCAACTCACAAGGGTTATTTAGTAATCAGTGTGAATTACTTCTAGGTATAAACCTTAGTGGAAAGGAATTAAAAATACATTTGCTGTACAGGAAGCATTATTGCAAGAGAGGACATAATTTGACTACTTCCATCTAAGAGCCTTATTTTGACCACATTTGATTTGGATACCACCTCATTTTTCCTTAAATCAAAATTGCATAATCCATCGTAATGGAATCGCACATTGACTAAGATGGTGTCATACTCAGAGCAGACGCATTCACATCATCTGTGCCCTTGGATGCTCAGCCTGCAGAGGATACTTTGTTTATTCAAAAGACATGTAAAGAAGAGAGGCACAATATAAAGTCATCTTTCTTTCATATTTACAATAAGAATGTTTCATTTCTTCTTGTGTACTGATGTCCCAAGGCAATGTTCCAAATGAAAAGATAATAACTTATGAAGAAGTGTCAAAAACTAATTAAGTTTTGTAACTTGTTTTTCCCTCGCACAGGGTATATTTTTCATCACACTGTCCAGTCACATGCTGGGATTCTTGCTAACATTATCACATGCCAGTCACACCAAGTCTCAGTGGTGCCTCTCCTTCTGTCATTATTTTCAGCATCAATTAATTTTCTTCTGACCTCGCCTTTAGAGAATGTAGTAGAGAATTATCAGCACACACTTTGCAGTCTATTTTGAAGGCATTAGGCCACTGTGTGCATTCAAAAATGGAGTCAGCCAAACATTATATTTTCTCACCTGCAGGGTTGCCTAGTAACCTGAATTAAGGATTTTCACCAAGTCTTCAAGACAAATAAACACGACTGGAAGGCAGGTTGACCCAGGTGGGAGAGTCAAACCTATTGCGGGAGAACAGAATTGTGAACAAGCCCAATAGAAAACAAAAATCCTCATTAACATTCATTGTGGAAACTCTTACCATAACTAAATAAATCTGTTTCACCAGGCTAAGAGAACACTCAAGACCAGATTCTCTCTCACCCATTTTCAAGTGTTTATTAAGCCGTGTTTTGACTCTTCCCTTTATCTCACTATCTCTTTCAGGCCTAGAGTGTACCGTTTCTATTTCCTTAATGAAGTATCGATTTATTTGTGAAAATATTAAAATACCACCTGGAAATGCTTCCTTGTCATGGTGCATATATAGGTTCCAGGAATGTCTGACCTTCTTCTGTGCAATGCCTAATTATACACGCTACCTGTATGCCTCTTGTCCACTCATCCTTCTTCACTTGATCTTTGCAAGAAAGGAGAATCCTTGTTTGGGGTGTTGCTTTTGAAAAAAAAAAAAAAAGAAGAGTGTATCGTATAGAGGTGGGGGCTAGTCTGTAACACGGCCACAGTGTGTGTACACCATGGGGAGAGTCCTGGGAGTGAGCAGAAGGGGCAGTTTCTCCTGCAAGGTACAATGTAAGGGAGTTGCACAATTAGGATGTTGGCACATTCTGACAGGCCTCTGCAAATGATGGTGTCAGGCCACAGAGGGGTGAGGGTGGCAGAGTTGACATTCACCCTAGCAAGATGGAAATAAACGCCCTGTTTGATAAGAGAAAACAGACAATTTATGTCCACCCCGAAGAGTTACCAGCTACTGAGCCATTCCTGTGGGTCAAGTGGTGCATTTGCATTTTGATGGGATGTTATCAAGTAATTAATGCACCAGTCAGGATTTATTACCTCAGGAGCGAACTGAAAGGTTCATTACAAAATCGGTTTCACTTGAAGATAGGCATTTCCTCAGAGTTAGCTTTTGACATGTTGTTCGTTGCTCTCTCTGCCCGTGGCAGCCATAGTAGAAGGCCAGTGAGGTGAAATTCATTGCTTAATAAGGGCATTCACTTTGGGTATTCTTGTGATAATAAATGTATACATCAAGGCCGCACTGCCTTGTCAGTTTAATTGCTTCTTGTGCTCCTTAACAAGCCAATCTTAATCAGTCTGGACCACGTTATGAATAATTTAGGGATCAGCAGACTTCACGCTTAATAAGATGTACTAGATTATAAAACTTAAGTGTGCTGTTTATAGAAAGCATGCAAAACACTTTAAGTTTTTATTAGCAGCAAGGAAAAAACAAGCAGTGAGTAATTCTAACATTTGCAGTTTGTGAGCAACAGCTGTGTTTCTTAATGCTGTAACCCCCTCCACTTTTGTTGAAGGCCACAGTTCGGCCTCTCGAGCCTTCTAAGCCTCCGTGAGACTTAATGGGAAATTTGAGCAGGCTATGAGATTAAAGCTCCCAATCGATGGCCAACCAGCAATTGTCATTTTAGAAAACATTCTTTTATCTTTTTAAATGCAAAACAGGCCTTATTTTAAAACAGTTTCCGATGGTCAAAATTACCTTTGTGGTGGTGGTGTTGCCGGCCCGCACACATGAATTTTTAACTTAATTGACAGGAGTGAATGGACACCAAGCCTTCTAAGTTTTCTTTAAAAAGAGAAAAATGGAATGATGTCTCATTTCTCTAACAGTGCAATAGTCATTGAAGATTGGCTTTAAATAGTGCTTATACATCCAACCACAAGGTTTAGCCTTAAAAAAGAAAGGCAAGAATGCATGAAATGAGAAGAATGAACAAACCTTTGTAAGGTTATTAAGATTTCTGCATTTAATAAATGTTGTTTGATTTAAAAGGACCATTTAACCTTATTGTTTTAAAAGAACTCTCTGTCCTCCATTTTACCTCCACATTTGTGGGCTATAAGTCGTCCACAGACCAATGCATCACTCAGTTTATGACATCTAATAAAGGCCTATTGAAGCATTAGAACCAGGTGCTTCAACCGTTCCTCTCTGGGCTTCGCCTATTGTTCTCTTCTAACCAAACCAGAAAGAATTTCATGTGGGCCAGCTTCACTTTTATCACTTTTATTGAAATTGAGACACATTCTAATAACCACGTTCTTTCATTTGGCATCTTGCAAATAATAAAATGTGTGCATGTGTGGGAGTGTGCTCATACTGATTGAACAAGGACCAACATGTTTATATACGCAGAAAAGAATAGTGCATTTTTAGTAATTTGCTGAGGTATTAAAAGGAGGCTGTTTTTGAAAATGAATTTATGAGTCAAAAATATGCATGGCACTAAATGAAAAACAACTTCAACCCTATCTCTCACCCTATAGCTGGACCATCACACGCCTTTGTTCTTGTGCAGGTTAATAGAGATTGAGGAGATGGGCAGAGGAAAAGCAGTGCAATTTTCTGCTATTTAAGCTTGGCGAAATGGCACTCTTCAGGAAGCAGGAAAAAGTATGAAAGCGTAATAGGCATTTTAAAAGTAGAAGTCCATATAGCTGCTTGAGGGATTCTCAGATTTAGGCATGCATGGAATCGTGAATGAGATAATCAGCATTGTGAAATTGAAACCTGTCTGCTGCCTGCTGCTGCCCTTCCCTCTTTCAGTGGAGTGATTTGTAACACTCATCTTCTTCAGGCAAGGCAGGCTTCAAGATTATCCAGAACTGTCAATAGTAATTGCCAAAGTATTTTATTACCTACAGAAAATCAAAGGAATTTTATAACCAACAGTTATCAAGTTTCAATACACGGTATAAAGAGAGCAATTTTAGTTGGAATACAATCGTGTTTGGCTTGCTTTAATGTTCTTGAGACAATTCCTGTGCAACCAACTACAACATTCACTGTATTTAAGCTAGAGGCAAGAATCCGCATATGTACTTGTAGCATTAAAAAAATTACATAATGCCTGCAAGCTTCTACAAGCAAGTGGTTTTTAATTGCCATACAAACTCTGCCTTAGCTAATTACTTCTGCAAAGAAAAAGGGTTTTGTGAAACTCAAGATGACATTTGAAGTCCTGCCATTAAAGAAATTTGGTTCAACTGGGGCATTCTCTATATGATATGGTACAAAATGTGCCTTTGAGATAGAAAACAAGACTTTACAACTTTTGGAATTAAGCAGAATACTTACAGAGTTTATCATTGTGTATGCACAGAAGTCTTGTAGAATGTATGGACGTCAAGAGTAGCAGCTTTGGGCTTCAGAATTGTTTTCAAACCATAGGGACAGCCATTTTCAAATGATTATTTATTTTTGAGAGTCAATGATGTTTTCAAAAGAAATATAAGAACAGGAAAATGTTCCAACAAACCTATAACTATACTCACATTGGAATGGAAATTCCCTTATTAGGGAAGGGAAAATAAAAAGAAATTCTTTATATCTTCTAGTATTTATTTAGACTTGACATCCTAGCCCACAGAGGAAGGGCAAAGAAGCCTTTGAATCCCGTCTTTCATGGCTCTAAGACCAAAAAGTGTGATATTTTCTGTGATAGCACATTTTTCACTAATTCCTGTCAGCACACTTTAGCTGTCGACCAACAGTAAGCAATCTCCTTTTAACTGTTAAGGCCATTTAACTGTACAGGCACAAATTTACCTTAAAATATTTATGAGCAAGGGAAAGTCCTCTGCCTAGCTAGTACTGAAACAAAAATCCAGACTTTTCTTTTGGAAGAATGCGAGTCAGTATGGGGTGTGTGGATAGTGGGCTTTCTCTTGTTTGAAAATTAATATTAATTTTTTTTAATATAAAATTTCAGTCATTTCAATTAACCCTTGTGAAATGTATTTTTGTAATTAAGTTCTTTGGAAATACTTATATCTGTTCTTTCCAAGTTGCTCTAAATAGTCACTTCCCTCCATTTTGTTAAACAGTGTAGGCCATAGATCAGAGGAAACTTACCAATAACAGTACAGAATAACAGAGTAGTTCAGGCTATCAAAATAGCCAGTGCCTGGATATGTCTTTATTGGATTGTTTCTCAAAAGGTATAAGGGATAAAGGAACTCTATGAGTCACCATAATTTCTATCATTTTTAGTTTGGGAAACATTTGACTTAGTATAAGCTGTGCATGTCGGATTAAAAGTCACTTTAAAGAGGGAAAATAGACAAGGACCATATAAATATACACTCAACATCATGAAGAACGCCTTTTCCTCATTACGTTCTATTTACCTTTAAATTAAGTTGCATTATGACAATAAACCAATCAAAAGGTAGACTCATTTGCACAAAGTGATAAACAATGGTGTGTATTTTGTATTACACTCTAATTATATGAGATTGACTTCAAGCAGATTTAGAAATACTTCTGTGGTAACCTTGAATTATAGCTTAGACTTCCAATTTTTCATGAAGTCCAGCAGCTTTTCAAATGTCTGAGAAAATACTCACCTTGAAATGAAACAGGAAATCTGAGATTGTTTCCCTTTGATTTGTCCAAAATATTAGAAAATATTAAAATACCTTGTTCCTGCCATAATAAAATATTATTGCACAAAAGGAAAGCACTAACTGTGTAAATTCATGATTGATTTAACATGAGGTGATTTGGAAGTTATGCAGCTAATGGATACAACGTGGGTGAAGCACTCTAGGCTTTACCACTGTAGCACTGAATGCAGTGCAAGGCTAGAGATCGGCTTTTTAAACATTTATCATAATTTTAACTTGTAAATTAAAAATTGTTTATGGCAATGTGTGTTTAGCGACATTAGGATTTCTAATGATAGCGATTTGTATAGCTAACAAAGTGATTGAGTATTTTCAAAGAGAGGGGCCTAAACTATAAAGTTTTTTGAGTGAACATCATAAATACCAGGAGAGAAACACTTCTGTTTGAAAAGAATGTCCCTTCTTGAATCAACAGATACATCTATGCCCTGTCAAAAAGGCGGCAGAAACTAGCATGTTTATTGGCTTTCTGGAAAATTATGGTTTTGCCAAACAGTCCCAGTTTTCAGTTTTCCTTGGCGCTGCAAAAGCGTTAGGTCTGCTTGCAAACTTCTCCCAGTGTGGTGCATTTACATGGAGAGGAGAAAGTCATTAATTAATGTTTGTTGATTTGAGGTTACCTTTAAATATTTATTTATTTAACCAGTCCACTGGAAGGTTTAAAGTCAGATTAACGGAGGTGAGAGGTCACAGGGAAATTCCACAGTTGCTTCTGTGGAGAACCCTCATCCCTCCCTTTCTTAGCAGGAGCTCTGGAGAGTGAACTGTTGCTATGCGGTTCACTCACTCACTCAGATCGAAGCCCAGCTCAATAGCATTAAACTCACCCCCATTTGAGAGATTTGTCTTACAAAACCCTGAAAACTGCTCTGTACATGCATACATTGATTTTGTTGCTGGAATCTCCTGAGCTTTGATGAAAAGGCAGCCTCCACATTCAGGTAAAAGAGGTTTACCTCTTCAATATTAAAAAGAGAAGATTAAGGATTTCTACTGGACTAAGGCTGAACTAATCAGTAGAAAGCAAGGGTGAGAAAAGAGACCTCATGCCTGACACTGCCTGATTTTCTGTGGTGGGAGAAGTTAAAATTCCCTCATGTGACCTCCTGTGCGGTAGCTTACTGTGACTTCATTCTGCAGTTAATGAAATGGCATTAGAGCACCTGATCATATTTGTTTCCCATATTTTACTGATGACAGTTAACTTGACTTTGTTCAGGATATTCACTTTAGTTCTAATCTTGACAATAAAAATGTTCTAAAGGATGGAGGGATGAAAAGCATCTAAATGAAATCAAATCAAAAAGGCCTACCCAATTTAGAATTCACTCAAGACATATAGCTGTTCTGCATCTTTGATATGAAGCAGAAGTCTATCACATTTATTTCTGTAGAGATAGAAAAGGATGATTTTCATAAAGTTTTTGCTATTCTCCACTACAGAACAAGAATGACCATCTTATTCCAGTAGAGCGTATTTGACATTTGTCCTTGGTATGAGTGACACTGGTACATTCATTTATTTTTTCCTGTCAAGATTACATGCAACTTATTCCTTTATGAACATCAGTGGATTAGAGTATCTTTAGGTGGTTTACACACACCATCTCTCAGCAGGGATTTCCAGAATGAAATGAATGTACCTCTCCTATAAGAAGACCAATTTTACACCCTGTAGCACTAATTCCTATAATTATTTGTGTCCATCCTAGGCATGATTTGGGCAAAGTGATATGAAACCTTTCTGAAATTATGGTGTAAGTAAGCCTTTAGGGGAGAAAAAGCTTAAATAAACTAGCCATGCTGTGAGAATTCCTTTACTCTAACATATCTGAAAATGTAACAAATTTATCTCAAATCAAGTCTTATCAGCTATGTCTTTGATGTATTGTAAAAAATACAATAATGATCCTGAGACAAATGCCACTGAGGCAGATCAAGCTAGATAAGAGAATTTCAGACATTAGATAACACTCATTTCCCATTCCTTATAGTAAGCACTTGGTTTGCCTTTTAGGCATGTGTTACCTGCACTTTCTCACGACTCACTCAGCATGGCGCATGTCTGCAAGCAGGGCTCTTTTCCCATCGCTGGTAAATTACAACATCCCACTCAAACAACAGAGTGTGATCATCTATGAGACAAGATTCCTAGCTCCAAAACATCTAATATCTTCTGTCATTAACTTAGGTAACAGAGAAGGCAGGGAAAAGATGACAGGATTGTATTAAATTCTTGAGACCTGACTAGTGAGCTGCAGGTGTAGACCCACTGTCATTCTCACTGAAGTCGCCAATGTTATCCAAAGCCTGCTCTGAAAAGGGCATATGCAGTCAGTTGTGGTGATAGATAACATGGGATTAAGTACATGGGGAAAAAATCTTAGCAAACATTTTTGCAGGAAGTGTAAAGCTGGCTGAGGATATGATCATTTCTTTTATGGGACAGAACAGATATTTTATTAACTCTACCAAACAGGTATTTTCAGTTAGTTCCCTGCTTTCTTTTTGATGGTGTAATTGGTAGTTTGTAGCTTTGAGTAAGTGAAAGTAACCAACTTTTAATTACTTTGTTATATGGAATCACAGTTTGAGTATTAAAATATTTTATTTCTATAGTCATCTGCAAGCATACCTAAAGTTCTTAAAAGCTGCTTTTATACCAGGGTAAAAACTAAATCTTTTTTTTTTTTAAACCCTTGCCAGCCAATCCATAAAGATGCCTTTTTCACCCCTTTGATGTGATAAGGAAGTGTTAAATCAAAGCGAATCCCCTATTGGAGGCACCTTGGGACTGAACAGTGCTTAAGCCAATTGTTGCTACTCTTGAGTGTTTAGGCAGGGAACACACATCTCTCCCTGCAGATCAGAGAGACCTTGACAGGCATCCTGTGCCACCTGCTATCACTTAATTATCATCATCTGGCTTCCTAGTTGGAAATAATGGCATAATGCTCTTCTTAGTAAATACAATTGTTGCAATATATTCCAGATTACTTCATACCAGTATCATGTGACTATATGATGGGAAGAGATTTTTACACTCACACATTTTGGTCTCTGATTTTTCATCCTTTACTTTCATTTGTTCACAATTTTTCTTACAAATTCACAGCAACTCCAAAGACACAAGTGTATGAAATAGCCACCATATGCTCAGTACACAGAGAAAAATAATTAAGGTTAATTTTTGAAATTACAGAAAATAGCTTTTGAAATTCATAGTATATATCATGAGAGAATATAAACTGACAGAATAAAGGTAACTGAAAATGGGTTCTGTACAAATATGATTGGATTGGAGCTATATGCTAGTCAATGAGCAGGGGCTTCTGTTTCCATAGCTTCTTTCTTGTGCAAATGACTTTGCAAAGTGAAGAATACAAGGAAGAAACCAATAGGATATAAGAGAAGTAGAGCACTGTCCTCTTCAAACCAGAAAGCACTGACTGTGGTTTTGCATTCCTGAAAAGGAGTAAGGTTGCCACATATATTACAATTACTGGCAGGCTAATAGAGCTGGCTTGGTGAAGGTGCCATTCTCCATTAAGATTATTTGGTTTTGTTCTTCTCATATTGTATGAGAAATTTTAGTAAAATCAGTGCTCTTCTCTGTGACCTGAGTTCCCCTTTGGTGGTAATCCAGACACAACACTTAAGGGGATATCATTATAATTTAAAAATAGATGAGCAAATCTTATTTATGCATGCTTTCTTTCCTTGATCCATTTATGCAATAGTTTACTTTTCTGCATCATGTTTATTTTTCCTGCAAACCTCAATAAAAATAAATAAAATATGACTGACACATTTTCAAAAATGCTAAACATAGAGTATATATGGCTTTAAATGTACATGTATAGCATTTTCAATGGAAAATGTAATTATAATATTTACAATTTTTATAAACCGTTGTCTTCTACCTGCCATGGATCCTAAATTAACCAGTATGTGCAGGTTAGTGATCTTGTTAGTTGATAGAAGCCAATAAAACTGTATTTCATTAGTCAGTTTTTCAAAGATCTCATTTGTTAACATAATTTCAAAACATGTTCTATCTACACCCTTTGCTTTGAAAATTAGCCCCTTATAAGGCCATTTTTTCCCCTAAGAGTAACCAAATATCTGTGCAAACACTCTTTCTTTCATAATTACAAAAAGAGATAAAAATAAAGAATAAGGTTGTCTTACCTTTTTCTGTTTCTTTTAATTCTGCTTAAGTTTCTAGCCTTTCTTTGTGTTGTTTTGCGCATTCCTACACCTTGCAGTATTGTACACTGCGAAGACCTAGTAAGCAAGTTAAAGGCTGATGACGCTAACGAATCCCAGCGCAAATGACTGAATCGATAGGAAACCAGCCACTGCTGTTTAAGTGTATCGATAAATGTACCTTTATTTTCTCTTGAATGGATAAGTGTCGCAGTTAAGAGTCCTATGGATCTCTTAATTGAAAGTTAATTTTAAATCAATAAAGTGAGTCATTTAAATATTGATTGGCCCTTTCTACACGAATTGTTAGCTGATTTTTTTTTTGCAACAACTTTGTTTAAATGCAATCAATAGCCTACAATCAGTATGTTCTATAAAAAATTGACAGATGTTCCCAAAATGCCTGCTAGGCATACTCTTATCTGTTTACATATGCAGCAAAGATATTCCTGTCCTTTTCACACATATCAAGATGGTTAGAGGTCCAAGAATCCCTCTTTCTCCCTCTCTTTCTTTCCCTCTCCCAGCCGCCCTTAAATACACATTTTTTTCCTTTACTTTTAGCCTCTTTTCTAGTGTACCTTAATCTATGATTTACATCTTCAAACATTTGAAATGAAAAGACCATCTGGGTATTATATCCATATCACTCAAACATCTCTATGATTGCAATTTGAACAAGAAAGTAGTGTTATACACCCATAAAATTTAAAAGGCATTTGGAAGTACAGCCTTTGGAACAGTTATGTCATAATACATTAGCACTATTGCATGAATAACAGTTGTCATCTAACAAAATGATGCGTTTTTGCTTGCGTGAACATGTTTATCACGTACAAGGTTAGCAAGTGCTTTTCATTCTTGTAGCTTCACTTAGATATCATCTCTTCAGCATAGCAGCAGATAGTCATGCTTTCTTCCCTTCCAATATGACAGCAAGAGTAGCCAAGTTTAAAGACTACAAATTATATTATACGAGCTTCATCCTGATTAACCTAAGTGTACTTATAACCCTTAGCATATCAGCAAATATCAATATTCTGTCAATGGCTTTCTGCATACGATCCAGTGTTTCCCAGAGTGTCATCTAGAAACTGGATAGCACTGTCCTCATGTCCCCAGTATCCTGTTCCACCATGGATTAGTTTTGAGCAGCATTTCTCATGAGGCTAACACATTTATGAAGCTACCAGCTGATGGGGCAAGGCTTTGATTTTTCCCTTTCTGAAACCTATGGGCATAAAAGGAGTATTAAAAAGTGATCTTTTGAATTAAGAGAGATGAAATTAATAATTAAAATTACCATTTATAAATATCATTTTATAGTCTCTCTGTTTGTGTGTTTAGTGACAATAGCTTCTATAAAATAACCCAAAGCTGACAGGATCTTATGGTTGACTGTAAGTTGGTCAAATGGTAAAATATACCATAATTACTAATATTTCTGTTCTAAAAGCCTAGACAAGGGACAAGACATATTAAACTTATATCAACAAAAGCAATAACATTGAAAAGAGTTTTCTCTCTTTTTTCCCAACATTGAAAAGATTAAGAAGTTCCAAGCCGAGCTGGAGAGATGGCTCAGTGATTAAAAATACTTGTATGCAAAGCCTGAAGGTACTGGTTTGATTGCCCAATACCCATACAAAGTCAGATGTACAGAGTGGCCCATGTGTCTAGAGTTCATTTGCAGCAGCAGGAGCCCCCCCCCCCACCAGTGTACCTATTTTCTCTCCCCCATCCCCTCTTCTTCTCTCTCCTCTCTTCCTCTCTCTCTCTAAAATAAATACATATTTTTAAAAAGTACAAACCTAAATTGTACATCTTAGAGACTGTCCCAGTCCTGGGTCTAAGCTACATCATTATGTCATTTTAACATTTTGCTCTTTGCATAAACTCTTCCAAAGGGGCCTGAAAATTCACTCTTCTGTAATCTTGCATTATTGTCCTCTTAATGAGACATCCCCTATGCCCACTCCATTCCATCTCCAGTGTCAGGAAAGCTATATCCAAGCTCAAAAGAAATGGTGGCCTATCATTATTCATATGCGTACAAGCCCAGCCTGTGAAGATGCTGCTCCCAGGATCAGCCTTCAGATGTGACTGATAGATCTTATTTGTCTGATAGAGCTGGCCAGGGAAATAGAGCTACAGCTGGTTACTTCATTAGGTCCTCTCATTGATTGAACCCTGCTGAAGTGATGCAGCGGGCTCCTCAGATAACTGCTGGTAATAGAACAAAATGAATTCTTATCACAGAGATTGGAAAGGCCATTAACCCTGGCCTCCAATGCTTTTCAGAGGTCACAGACAGGAAGCCAAGCGGTGACTGGGAAAACTGTTTTCTGTCTAAGTACAGGTCATGTTAGAAGGGTGTGTGTGTGTGTGTGTGTGACTTTCTTCTCCTTTGGCTTCTGCATGGATGAAACTGTTGTACTGGCAGATGTTAATAACCAGCTGTAAATAAATATTAGAACCAGAAGAAAAATGGGAAAGCACTGGGATTTATTTCAATAAATATTTAATAAGAGAACAATTGTTACTGGGATATTTACTGCCAGTTCTGCTGTACTTTTAAAATGAGCACTTTTTTTCCCCACATAAATTTGAAGGAAAAATACATAGAGGCATTTAAAAAGGAAATTTAATAGGTAGTTATATGAAAATATTTCCTTCCTTTGTTTCTGTCCTTCCGAGATGGTGATCATAATTGCTCATGGCTGCCACGCTTCCTGTCCTTGCAAGGGAGGAAGTCACCACCAGGCTATCTGGGAGCGGGCATTATGCTCTACTTGCCTTTCACCTGGCAGAAAGGAGCATAGATCTAAAGCACAGTCTATAATTTACATTTAATGCAACCTTCCAATTGACCAGAAGCTCCCAACCTAAGCCCTTGTCTCACAGCTGAGGACATTCTCACATTTGTCAGAGCTCCAGGATCAGCCAGAAGGACTCATCCATTTAAAACCCAGGCAGCACATGGCAATTTTTTCTGCTCCTGTGAGAAGTCTGGAGAACAGCTGCTGGTCTGTCTTTCACATCCAGCCTGAGATGTGTAAACTCGTGTGTGTTAGGAGAGCTTAGCGAAGGAAGCACCTCATGGAAAGAAGTCCAACCATCCTTCTCATGCTGAATGTGCACTATTTGCATATGTGTGCAGGGTGCACAAATGCACAAAAGGCTATTTTTAACAATATGTTGGTGGCTTCTATACTTATGACTATGATTCAATTTCGGTGTCTGTGGTTGTGTGGTATTCTCTGTTGGAGCCAATCTTTCACTAGGAGTTAGTTTATTTAAATGTAATTGGGTCCTGTGGATGGAAAAAAATGCTACTGATTTTATGTCTTTGGAGACCCACCCAGACATTTGGTTTGGCCTTCCGTACATAAATAATAACAAGAAGGTGTATGCTGTCATTGCTCTGCTTGAATCACCAGAAGTGGTTTGGCAGCAAAGAAACCAAAACAGATTACTCCAGATAAACATAGAATCAGATGCTTGTAAGCATGAAGTTATGTGAATGTATATCTTCACATGTAGTTATACACACTGCAAGAATGGAGGAAACCCAATGAATGCTAAGAATGCTGGCATCATAACTACTTTCAAGAAGCAGAATTTTGTCAGTTTTCTGTCTTACCATGAGTTCATGTTTAATAGAGCCAACTATTAAAGGAACCATCTTTATAAGTGCATTTAAAAAGCCATGACCAGGGCATCAACATCTAAATTAAAAGCTGACTTCTGTTGTGTGTTTATAGGTTGCTTTTTGGTATAAAACTTTTTGATTTACTTGCTGCATGACTTAATAAATATGCTTTTAAGATCAAATTAAGTAAATGCGTTCTTTTATCTCATTTATCAAGAGTTTTCAATTGTGTTTCAGATGTTTTGGGGAAGGAGAAAGAGTAGGGGAATTTCAGGTAGTGATACTTGGGGTAAAGCACTCAAAAACTTTCATGCCTGTAGAAGTGGAACTCTGCACCCTATGTCTTAGCAGCAGATGCCCAAATTCAGTACATGTTGCCTAATATAGAATAGGCATTAGTTTTCTTTGTTGGATTTCAGTTCAAAGTTGTTTGATAAAAGTATTCCTTTCACAAAACCAGCAGCAATTTGTTAAGTCAAACTGAAGAAACAGAAGCACTTTAGAGGAAAAGATATGTTTACTTCTCACCTCTGTTAGATGCAAAAGTCATAAATATCGATTTCACACATACGCTTAGAGTTCTATAATATTTTAAGAGTTAAAGAAAGGAAAGAGTTATTGTAAGGGAAAAACAGCAGTAGAGTGTGTGTTTTTCTGTGTAACTCATTTTGTAAAACTCACAACTGCAGGCAAAATATGTTGTGGTTTTTTGTTGTTTTTATTTATTTGATGGCATTCATCTAGGTAATATCCCTTAGAAACAACTAAGCTGTGTTTATCTATACATGGCAAATATTATTGAATATTTAAGACAATGGTAATGGCTGAAAAATAAGGATCATGAATTGTCACAGTGTTTGAAAAGTCCATTTAAAGCTAACCTGTGGCTGTTCTCAGTATTATTTAAGGTTGCCAGAACTATATAGAGATAAAAGTAAATATTCTAAAATTAGCCATTTGAAAGTTTGTGAAACTAGTTACTTTGGTGTGTTTTATTTCTTGATAACATCAAACTTTTCCAATGTCACTCTTTTCTTTTTTCTTTAAGTTCTGAAACATTTTTTGTTTTATTTTCTTGAGAA
The DNA here is from genome assembly GCA_036346955.1 of Dipus sagitta. Lineage (NCBI taxonomy): Eukaryota > Metazoa > Chordata > Mammalia > Rodentia > Dipodidae > Dipus > Dipus sagitta. The sequence goes on from CM070771.1 coordinate 143,976,812, forward strand.
TATTTACAAGAAAAGGAACATTACAATTTTGTGAGCCAAAAATATAATCCTTCAGTATTTTTACATTTCTCAGGTATTTCAATGATAAAATGTGTGGTTGAATTGGAAAGTTGAAAAAGATGTCTGGAAATCAACTTTAAACGAAGTTAAAAGATGTAAAATCTTTCCATCCTGTTTGGTTTTCAAATAAAATTTTTTCCCACTTTTGCTAGATGCCATATGAAATTTTATGATTGCTGATTTGCATACTGGCATTTTTATATTGTTTTGAAAATATTGCTTATCTGGAATTGAGCTTCTCAAGATTATTCCTGACACTACCTATAGTGCAGAAATGCTGGATAATCTGATATTGGATGGGCTCAGGTGATATGGCACTTGGTGGCTGTGTCCCTCCATAGTATTCAATCATAATGATCTGGTTTTGTGTTCTGAGAGGCTTATTAACACCTCCAGGCCCGTGGAATAACATTCCTTGGCAATACATAAGCACTTGGTTTAAAAACATTTCATGATTCTAGTTTCTAAAATTCAATTTACTTTATTTTATAAAATTAATGAAACAAATTTTTCTTTTCTAGTTTATCTTCACATGATCATGTGATTTTATAATAACCCTCACTATACCAGTCCTCCATAATACTGTCTACAATCATTTTTTTTAAAGAAGCTAAATTGCTACAACTGCACAAGTAAAAATTAAACCTTGTTTTTCTGGTAAAGAAAAAAAAGTATATTAATGTGATAAAAATGAATTTAGATCTCTTTCTTTAGAGTTACCTAACACCCACCAAAGAGTTCTAGGCTATTTGTACAGTTTATTAACTTGGAAACAATGTGCCTAAGAATTCCAGGATATCTTTTACCAGTCTGCACAATTACCATGTGTCTGGTTATAAGAAGGTGGTCTTTAGCAGCCACTAGATTATTCACATTCCTAAACAAGAACTACTTGTAGGAACTCAGAAAGAAAACTGTAACACATACTCTGAAATGTACTGAAAATCATGTTCTTAAAGATGGAGCCACTTTCTTTAGCACTGCTGGGTTTGATGTCCTCCTAAAATTTCACTTTACCACACTGACCACAAGCTCTTGGGGATTAGAGCCTTTCTGACTTCCTGGCTGTGTGGACAAACTTCTTTCCCTTTACTACAAGCTGCTAACTTAAGAACTTCCAGGGCCATTTTATTTATGGATAGCAGTAGTTTCAAATTCATCTTTATGCTTTTGCTCCTGAGGTTTCAACTTTAAGCACCCAGTCAAAATCAATCTACTTCAGTGATGTAGAAAGAGGCATAGGGCAGAAAGAGTACACAACTCAAAATTAAGTATTAGAAATAAAGGAAATGTCATATCTAGTTCTTTTTTTTTTTTTTTTTGCTTTTGCTTTTGTTTTTGAGGTAGGGTCTCACTCTGGCTCAGGCTGACCTAGAATAACTATGTAGTCTCAGGGTGGCCTTGAACTCACGGCGATCCTCCTACCTCTGCCTCCCAAGTGCTGGGATTAAAGGCATGCGCCACCACGCCTGGCTTATATCTAGTTCTTTATTAGAAGAAAGGAATGTGAAGAATATGGAGTTGACCATTAGACAGGGAAACAAAAAAATAATACTGAAAAAAGTTTAGCAGATGTATTTCTTAGCATCTGAGTCAAGGAAGATTATTTGGAGTACTGTTACCACGTGGAGAAAAACCTTATTTAGAAGACCCAAAGTAATGAATATGAACATATGTTGAAAAGTATGAAGTCTTAAGCAAGCATGAAGGACTAAAAGGTTAACAATGTAGCAGAAAGCATTAACATGGAGGGTTATAAATATAAACTTAGAGTCTTCATCTATTTCCACTGCTGTATTAAGATACCATAACACTATTAGCTTTTCAACAACAAAAATGTAATTTTTACTGTTCTACGACTTGGATTAAGCATGGCTCAGCACCTTCGTTGTTGGTAAAAGTCTACTTTTTCTAATGTAGTACTTCCTACTGTGTCCTCTCAGGGTCAAAGGGAGTCTCTACCTTTCTGTAGTCTCTTTTTAAAGGACACTTTGTCCCACCTCTTAATATCATCCCTTTGGGGGCTTAGATTCAGACCTTCTCATGCACAGAAAACTAGATTTTAGATAAAGTTGAATTGTTGTCATTCTTATGAGGACTTAGCCTCGACCTTGTAGCCAGTATTTGTAAGTTGACAACAATAATCACAGGTTATAGACAAGAAGAAAGTCAAAAGATCCTTAAACTATACTGATTTTTCCTAGCAGTTTCATGAATCAGTCACATAACTAATTGGTAGTATGAATGAAACTGCTGATTCCCAACTCAGCATCATTTTTTATCACGTTGTGCTATTTACATTACATAGGAGAATTTCAAAGATGATAATTGCCTGTGTTTTATCATTTGTCTATAAAACATTTCTCCTACACAAAGTTGTAAATGTCATTATAAAAATAAGTAAATATATATACTGAATTATTTCTATTATATATGTGTGTGTGTGTGTGTATGTGTATAGGATGGTTTGATTCAGGTGTTCCCCCATAAAATTCGGTGTTCTGAATGCCATGTCCACAGCTGATGGCAATTTGGGAATTAAACCCACCTGTAGGCAGTGCATTGTTGGGAGTGGGCTTATGGGTGTTGTAGCCACCTTCTTCTTGCCAGTGTTTAACATACTCTCCTGTTACTGTTGTCTATCTGATGTTGGCCATGAGATTATGTCCACCCTCTGCCCATGCTATCATTTTCTCCTGCCATTGTGGAGCTTCCCCTCAAGTCTTTAAACCAAAATAAACCCTTTCCCCCTCATAAGCTGCTCTTAGTCAGGTGATTTCTGTCATCAATGTGAACCTGACTACCAAAGTAAACTTGGTGCTAAGAGTGGGGTCATTATTGCTAGAAAACTGACTGTGTGGCTTTTGGCCTTTTGGAGCTGAGTTTTGAGAGAAATGTGGAAGGATTTGAAAGCTTAGCCCAAGAGATGCCTTGCAGTGCTCTTAAGTACAGCTTGGTGGCCTATTGTGGTCAGAGTTGAAAGACCTGAATGCAGTAAGAACTATGTACTATGAGGTTTGGCTTGTGAGGGTAAGAAACAGCTTTGCCTGGACTGGGCTAGAAGCAGTTTGTGTGAAAGGTTTGCTGTTATGCCCTTGTCCTGGGAATTTGTGCAGGGTTGCATTGTGTAGAAATAGACTAGTATTAGCAGAAGGATATGGCACAGAAAAATTGAAATCTTTGGGCCAAAACTGCTGCCCATTCAGCTGCAATTGTTTGAGACATTACAACCAAGTCAGTACTGAGCCAGCTGACCTACACTGGGAAACAGGAAGAATGCAGACTCTTTGGAAAGGGCCTTAATGCTGAAGGAGTGTCCTGTTCTTCAAAGTCTGTTTTATTCCCCCATGGATTAACAAATTGACAGCAAATGCAGGAAAGAGAGAGGGTCATTGAATTTGCAACAGAGATTTTGTGATGGTGTGAAGCAGGCTTGTTGTATTACCTGCACGGAGACCTGATGGAACCACGAGGATAAACCGTGGGTTGCAGTGGAAACCCAATGGAGATGGCAGGACTATGGGATGCCTGCCAAGAAGAGCTGCTGGTACCAGATAAAGTTTTCCAGGACTGTGAGTAGCCTAGCTGGAGGGGCGAAATTGGAACTCCAGAGACTTGTTGCTGATTAGAATGATCAGATTTGGAGACTTGTCACTGACTAAATTTGTTGGACTTGGAGCTACAGATTTTGATGTTTGCCCTGTTTAATTCTTGTATTAGTTGAATATTTCTTTGCTGTGCCCAATGCCATCCTTTTCAGTGTGAATGTTTATTCTGTGCTGTATTATTTTGTTTTGTTTTGTTTTTGGTATAATAGCTCAATTTGAACATCACTGGGACTGGTAAAAAACTATGGGGACTTTTAAAGTTGGACTGATTGCATTGTATTTTATATCATGTATAGTTATAAGTTTACGGGGGTCAGGAGCAGAATGTGGTGGTTTGATTCAGGTTTCCCCCACAAACTTAGGTTTTCTGAATGACATGTCCCCAGCTGTTTGCAATTTGGGATTTAAATCCACCTAGAGGTAGTGTATTGTTGGGGACAGTCTCATGGGTGCTGTTGTCAGCTTCCTCTTGCCAGTGTTTGGCACAATCTCCTGTTGCTGTTGTCTATCCAATGTTGCCCAGGAGGTGATGTCCACCCTCTGCCCATGCTATCATTTTCCCCTGCCATCACAAATCCTTTGTTCCATAAGCTGCTGGTGGTGAGGAGATTTCTACCAGCAATGTGAGCCTGACTGCAAATATGTATATATATAATTTACCTTATTTTCTATAACAACTTAACTCCAGAGACTTAACGGTTCTGAGTTCTTACTGTGAGTGCCTCTTCTCCCCCCACAGTAGTGGTTGATTGTTTTGTTTCTTTTGAATTCAAGCTCCTCAAGGGTACAGGTTATTCCACCTTAGTATATCTAAAGGGCCCTTCTCACGTTCAAGGTTCTAAATAAAAGTGGGTTAATGTAAATGTCTTTTATGCTTTGAATTTAAATTCTGTCTCTCTGAGACCTTTAAACATTTTAAATACTTTTTTTCTTGGTTTTTTGAGGTAGGGTCTCATTCTAGCTCAGTCTGACCTGGAATCACTATGCAGTTTCGGAGCGGCCTCAAACTCATGGCAGTCTTTCTACCTCTGCCTCTCAAGAGCTAGGATGAAAGATGTATGCCACCACGTCCAGCCCTTTAAACACTGTTTTATTGTTGCATGTACACATTTCCAGTAAGATGTAAATAAATTCATAAATGGCAAATGAGGGGTGTAGGCAAATTATTGTAGGTTAGATAATAATAAGAAAAGTTCAGTTGAAGTTAAATCAAATGTCAGGGGTTTAAATGATGATACACAGTAGAATATTATAGATCACGAGAGTTTAATAGGTAAATTTTCATTTTATGTGCTATAAAATAATTTTAACAACAGTTTCCATGTTTAAATAAAAGAAAAGCTATATGAAAGAAAAGAGAGATATTGAGAAAGTACTGAGTTTTGCTTATGAAGTGTTTTTCCCTGTGTCTATTTCAAAGCAGTCTTTTCACACTTAGTCTTCTTCCAGTTTATAGAAATGATATTGATTCTTCAAAAATGTTTGCTTGTCCAAACTCTCATAGTTCATAAAATTAAAAGACAGATTGATACTTTATTTCAGCACTCAGCCAGATCCTCCTTGACCGTGACTCTCAAGGGAAGTGTGGGAGGTGACTTTATTGCCATTTTGCAATAATTATATACTTTTTTTTCATCCCTCAGAGCTTTTGTTTCAAGCAAGAATATGCTTGGACTTCAAAGAACTAGATGCGTACTACCTGTGCATCCACAGAGTGGTCACAAGCTAGAGAAGGGAAAGTGGTGCATCGTGATTCAATTCTACCATGTGTGATTGTATGGCACAGATGAAAGGAGGAATGATTGCTCTTAAAGCTGCCATGTAATTTTAAAGGATTGTAAATTTTCACAGCTTTGGAAAGAATATAAAGTAATCTCATCTGTAATAAGTACTCAATTAATTAACTAGATTCAGAATCAGAATGATGTGAAAAAATGCCCACTTTATTATGTAGAAGAAACTCCTGGATAGAGACCAGCTCTGGGTGTGGCAAACAAGCTGGGGCTTTGAGACACATTAAAACAGGACCTTCTACACTCAAGGAAGCCTCCTAGAAGACAGAAGCAATGCACACACACACACACACACACACACACACACCAGGTAAATAGCCACATTTTGAGTAACTTCAAATTCAGAGTTGTTTGGAGGAGCATTAGATATGTTTGTGGGGGCATGGTGGTCATGCTATCTTATAATCCCAGCACTTGGGAGTCAGAGACAAAGGATCCCTAGGGTAAACTAGCTAGCTAGACTGGCCAAGCTGGTGAGCTCTGGGTTCAAGTGAGAGTCTTTGCCTCAATAAATAAAGTGGAAACTGAGCAAGGAAGACACCAGGTGTCAACTTCTGCCCTCATACACATGCACAAACACATGTATGCTCATGTGCATACAAGTGCATCCCTCACATTAAAAAATACATACACACATGCACAAAAGTTCAAACATTAAGAAAATCCTACAGATCAAACAATACCTTTGTATGAGCAAAGGCAGTGCCAGGGATTCTACTGAAGGTTGAAAGTTGGTAACTGTAGGGAATGTCTCAAACTAAGTGGGCAGAGGAAAGAAGATCTGATAGTAAGGCAAGATTTTTTCTCCCCTTAGAGTGTTTTAGGTAACTGTGGAGGGGAGGGGAGAGTGCCAAATGTCAGGTGTCATGCTCCATCATGTGTCTGCCTGCTGTTCTTTGAGCCAGTCTCTTAATGATTCCAGAGCTTCCCCCTGACATAATGACTTCTTATCCCTTCCTCTACATGCACACATGCACCTCACAATCTTGCCTGCTTGATTTATTTACTTGCCTATGTGAACAGAATGTGTCAAACCAAAGATATTCAGAATTAATGATTCTATGTCTTCTCATCCTTTCTAAGTTGTCTCACCTGCTTTTCACTACATGGTAATAAATAGAACCTCTGTTCTTTGTATTTCTTGGGGCAAAACTGTTGGACTCATCCTCACTTCCTCTCATTCTGTTGCATTCCTTATCAACCCCACTAGAATGTCCTATCTACTTTTCCTTTGAACAAAGTAAGAGTTTCTTTACTGCCTCTGTGGTCAAAACACAACCATTTCACATTATATAGCCAGTGAACATTTTTCCATAGATTTTGTGATTTTGTTGTTGTGCCTCAAACTTCTGGAAGAGTTATCTTCCTTTGGCCACTGTCTAGTGATGCTCTCCTCTTCTCTCTCTCTCTCTCTCTCTCTTTTTGGTCAGCATTCTTCAGTGTCACTTATTAATTTCTGTTGTATAGAATTTTGCAGTCTGCTCTCATGTTGCATTCTTATTTGTTCTATTTGAGTTTGTCATTCATTCACAGCCATTATATAATACTGCTTCCAAATATCTTAAACTTGGACTTCCAAGATTCAGTTACATCAACTTAAATGTTTATTAGACATCTTTATTTATATCTGTGTTATAAAGTGGCCACATTATCCTCTCTTTCATTCCTACATTGAACTTTTTAAATTTTCTTATCTCTATAGTGAATCAGCCATCTTCCTTCATCTATCATTTCTTCTGGGAATAATAGGTTGAAATGCAGTATATAATCAAGGTTTCTTTCTTTTTTCTTTTCTTTCCCCCTTTCCTTGCTTGTTATTTCTTTTTTCTTCCTTCCAGCAGACCTCTGTTTCTGTAAAGCATCCCCAAAACAAAATCATCCTCTTGCTGATCTTACTAACAACTCTCATCTTACCAACATCCAGTGATCCTTAATCAATACATGCATTCAGATAAGGAAGAAAAGCAATGGAGGGTTCTCAGAGACAATTTCCTTCTCTACTGCTAATACAGTCCAAAGAAATGAAATTCCAAGCCTCATCAATTAATTAATTTTAAATTAATTAATCAATTTTAATTAATGACTAATTGAGTGATATATTAAATAAATATCTTATGAGTATGTATAAACTCATAATATGTTCCAATAGCACATTTCTTGGAGCCAAGAGGCTCCAAAGAGGTCTTTCTGAACTTCCTTTTCTGGAATCATGTGAGCAATCACTTTCTGTCACTGTAACTTTTATACATGGCCAAAGAAATGTCACTGATCAATCTTTACAACTGATATAAGTGCCACACTTATTACACCATGTAACATTAGCTAAAGGGTCCAAATTTTTTTCAAACTATGTTGCTTAAGATATCAGTGTGTAGTCTTTCTAACATTTTCTTTGTCAAAATAGTCAACAAAGGGGCTGGAGAGATGGCTTACTGGTTAAGGCACTTGTCTGCAAAGTCAAAGGACCCATGTTCAATTTCCCAGGACCCATATAAACCAGATGCACAAGGTGGTGCATGCATCTGGAGTTCGTTTGCAGCAGCTAGAGGTCCTGGCATGCCCATTTTCTCCCTCTCTATTTGCCTATCTCTTCTCTCCCTCTCAAATTAATAAATAAAAATTTAAAAAATAACCAATAAATGATAGTGATATTTTAGAGGCCTAAAACACTACCTTAAGTGGTGGAATAATAGTGTATGGATTGTAGACATAATCTGAAATACTTAAGTACCTAATTACTATCCTGTTTTTTTACTGTCTTGTGCTCATAAGGATTAGAAATTATGCATGGCACAGTACCACTTCTTCACTACACTTAATGCTCATTGACTATGCTTTTACTCTCAGCCTGACATTTTGGAATATTATTTCCATTTTCACCTATGGGATCTTGAGTATCAGTTATGTTGTCATTTGGTCAATGTTAGAGGGTCAGAAAATAGTGGGACTGATAGTTAAACTCAAGTTCATTTTGTTGTCAAATTTTAAGAATTTACACTCAGTGCACATATATCCAAAGAGCAGTCAATATTCTCTCGAGGACGTACTTGCTTGAGCAACACAGGCTTCTGGATAAAAGTTGCTACAATAGAAGTAGGTCATTTTATGTCACCAAAGGCTTAACTTTTATTGTTGATTTACTAAAAATTTTAAGCAAAAAGAACGAATTTGTGGTAGCTACAAATGATTATCACTTTGACACTGAGGTGAGTTTTTTCTAGTTTCTCAAATCAAAAGCAAATGTTGGCTTCATGAATCAGGGTTCTGAAGAAGAGTGTCCAAATGCCTTAAGTATGACTAAAATAAAACTCTGGGAATCCAGAAATTACAGAATACAAAAAGCACATTTAAATACTTGTGAAAAGATTAAATTCTACAGTTGTATTCAACTGTACAGGACAGGCATAGAATGAGGTGAATGTTATTGTAAAAATATTTCATATAAAGTATAATAGTAGCTGTCAAAGCTTCCAAGAGCCAAATATCATGACTGATATAAAGAAATGCTATTTTCTTGTGGATGAATACCACTTTTTAAAATAGTATTCTCCTTAAAAGAATTAAAAGAAATAATGATTTTTCTTGTAATTGGACAAAAAAGCATGAATGGATGACCACTTGTTTTTTTTTTCTTATATTAAACATAATTTTGGAAGGTTTTTTGACCTTGTATGTGATTACTGAGAGAAGAAAACTTTATACCTGTTCAGAAGGTAGAAGGTTTCTGGGGTAAAATCTAGCTTTGAAACAATGTGAAAGAACTTTGAGGATATTATGCTAAATGCAGTAAGACAGTCGCAAAAGAAACATTATTGCCTAATTTACTTGTATGTGGCATTAACATAAGTTAAATTTGTAGGAATATAAAGTGGAATGTTGGTGGTCAAGGACTGGGGAGAAAGGAAACAGGGAGTCACTAATCAAAGGGCATAAAGTCTCAGATATGCAGTCTGAGTTCTAGAGACCTAATGCACAACATTATGCCTAGTGTCTTCAACATTATATGGTATATGGTATATGGTATATGTTAAAATTTAAGAAGATATAGTGATGAATGTTTTCACAATGATAATAACATAATAAAAGCAAGTTATTAGATATGAGGAAAATAGTTGAACTAGCAAGCCAGTGCTCAGCATGAACCAATGCCTCAGTGAGGCAGAGCAGCGATTAGTTTTGGATCTGAGTTGAATACTAGGTGGATGAGCAGCCACAAAGCCAGTACAACAAGCTGTGGAATGAAAATTATTCCAGATAGTTCCAGATAGCATAGAAACTGTGATAAATTTCATAAGGGCCTAAATCCGAGTTTCTGGACCAGTACTTGAAAGATAGTAACAAAATATAACACTGTACATATGATCATTGAAGTTTGACCTTTCAATTTCTAAGTAATCAGAAGTGAGACAATTTTATGTGGAGAAATGTATTAGGAATTAGTAAATTTAAGAAAAAAATACTGTTTTAGTAAGAGCACTTTAAAATATAATACATTAACAAGATGTATGAGTAATTTTGTGAAACTAATTGATATCAGGAACTTATTAATTTCTTTGAGGCCCTGTTACATTGAGGTCACAGATGACTCAAGAAGTAACAAGGAAAAAAAAAGTGATTACACAGTCTTGGTTTTGGAAGCCCCATGAGATACTACTCCCTGACAATACTAAAAAAAAAAAAAAAATCTGGGCAAAACAAGACAGGGTAGGGCAAAGGAGCATTACTTTTCCCAAAAATAAAAATTGCACAATCAGCCTCATTCAGGTAATTGAGCCAGCGACCCAATGCACTCCTCAGACTGCCCGGAAGAAATCACTTAGGGGAAAGCATGTCAGATCCACAAAGATGATGTTGCTTGGTTACTCAAAACCATGTGGTCGCATGCTGAGTTGCTCAACTTAGAGAGGGGCACTTTTTGTGTATGCCCAGAGAAAGCTGGAAGAGACCACTGGAAACCATTTTTCATTGTAAACTTCCTTCCGCTGAAGACTGACTTCACTTTGGCATTGCCCAGGCAAGCTCAGAAGTCTGTTTCAAATGCAAACTACCATGATAGTAATAAATGTTGAATTTGGTGCATTTTTCTAAATATTAATCTTGTTATGATGAATGTGCTTTAAAAGAGCTTCAGCTGTTTTTTAGAAGGAAAGAAAAAATGCTCACTTCTTAAGCTTCTTGGCTCAGGGCTCCTGGGGCCAGCCTGGAGGCGCACTGCACTGTCCAGGGGAGGACAGAGCTTTGGAATCAGACTGGCTTTCCAAACCCTCCCTGTGTTTGCTCTGTTCTTTGGAAAAAATTACTTAAACTGTCTGAGCTTTGATGTCTCATCTCTCCCATCAAAGCAGTGATGCTTCTGTTACCGATTACTATGAACATTGAGTAAGGCAATGCACGTTACATCCTTAGCACCTAAAAGGTTTCCAACAAATAGAAAATTAGTATTTGAGAATTAGAGGTCTGTAGATATCGTCTCTGGTATTCACAGTCTTTGAAATATCTACATACAGTGAGTCACACAGCTAGAAGTGGGAGATCGTCCAAAATGAAGTGGAGGGAGGGGGTGACCAGATGGGTTGTTGAGTGAACATTTGTTGCAACCTGTGGAATCTAAAATTTAGCTTTATTAAAACAAGTATAAGTACAAAAAATTAGAACTGTACTTATCTTACTGGGTACAGTAATATGGACTCCAATATATCACTGAGGACAGCAGAAAACATTTCTCTTCTAGTATCCTAACAAGTTATAGCCTTACGTGGTTCAGGATACAGGATGTAGATATTTAAATGAAAATATCTTTCTCAGGGGACTTTGCTGTAATTTCCTCTAGCATTACTCGGCAATCTGTGAAGATTCTCAGGAGCAGCTTTGGGTTTAGTATTTTCTCACTTTTGTGACATATATCTATATTATTTTAAGTGCTAAGCATTTTGCTAAGAGTAATGTATAATGCATTAGTAAATTAACGAGATGAGATGAGATATGCAAGTTTTGTAGGCAAATAGAGAAGTTACCTGAAGTAATACATTCAACAGACCTGCAGAATATGCCTGACTCTATGAATGTTATGGAACCATGTGTGTGTGTGTATGTATGTTATTTTTATTATTTATTTATTTTTAAAAATATTTGAATATATTTATTCATTTATTTGAGAGAGAGAGAGAGAGAGAGAATTAGTGCACTAGGGCCTTTTGCCATTGCAAATGAACTCCAGACTCATCTGCCACTTTATGCATTTGGCTTTATGTGGGGACTGGGGAATTGAATCCAGCCCAGCAGGTTATCAAGCAAGTTATATAAATACTGATCCAGTTCCCCAGGCACTGTTTTTCTATACTTACATACTTGTGATAGAGTTTAATTATAAATTAGATACAGTAAGAGATTAAAAAGAATAATTTACTAAAGATTTAGCAAGCTCAGTATTCAATTTTTTCCATGCACTATTAAGAACTTCCACCTTTTTACTTAAATTAAGAAAAAGTTTGCCAGGTGTGATAGTGCATGTCTTTAATCCCAGCACTTGGGAGGCAGAGGTAGGAGGATCACTATGAGTTCAAGGCCACCTTGACACTACATAGTGAGTTCCAGGTCAGCCTGGACTAGAGTGAGACCCTACCTCGAAAAGCCAAAAAAAAAAAAAAAAAAAAAGAGTTTGAGGGCTGGAAAGATGGCTTAGCTTAGCAGTTAAGGCACTTGCCTGCAAAGCCTAAGGACTCATGTTTGACTCTGCAGGTCTCATGTAAGCCAGATATACAAAGTGATGTCAAGTGCAAGGTTGCACATGCGTGCAAGGGGGTGCATGTGTCTGGAGTTTGATTACAATGGTTGAGGCCCTGGTGTGTCAATTCTCTCTCTCTTACTTTGTCACATAAAACAAAATAGGCCTGTCTGTTGGGCTTGCCTCAAAAAAATAAAAAACAAAAAACAACAACAACAAAGAGCTTTGAAGTTTCTCTTTGTCATATACAAATTATAAACATTACTACTATTCCTTTTTGGGTCCATTACCAGGTAAAATAAGGGCTTCTTCAAACAAACACTGCACTCATCTGACAAACAATCTGATAACTGAGGAGGTTGTTGAGTGACCAATGCAGGGGCAGCTCATACAGCATGGACACCCTGGGCAGGAAGCTGACTAATGTCCTGGGAGGAATGGACAAATACAGTTCTGACTTCATCATGCTAGTCAGAATGGCACCTGAGTAAAAACATGTATTATTTTTCTATTTTTGAATTTTCTATTCAAAATTTTCAGACCATAGTTGACTTTGGAACATAGAAACACATCATTGAACTATGTTGGTCTTACTTAGCTTGAACATCTCCCTATTACTACTATTTTGTGTGTGTGAGAGAGAGTGCACATGTGTGAATGTGTGTGCATGCATATAGTTGCCAAAGGTAGGCATTGGTATGTTCCTTGATCACTTGCCACTTTATTTACTGAAGCAGGTTCTTTCACTTGAACACCTAACGTGCTGATTTGACTAGTCAAGCTAGCCATCTTGCTCAGGGTTTCCCTTATTTATATCTTACTTCTCTGTCCTGGGATTATAGGCAGACTGCCACCACCACCCATGGCTTTTATATGGGTGCTGGGTTTCCAAACTCTGGATCCTCATGCTTACACAGCAAGTGCTTTTCCTACTAAACCATCTCCTTAGCCCCTCTACGTATTACTTAAAAAGTTCCTGTTGTTACAAACTTTTCTTGAATGCTTTCTAATTTGGCAGTTGTCTCAAGATTAGATGTGGACCAAAATCTTAAATTTAGAATTCTCTGTCTCTCTGTTTCTCTCTCTCTCTCTCTCTCTCTCTCTCTCTATATATATATATATATATATATATATATATGTACTACTAAAGATATTAAATCCTAGAACATACCCTGATCATGACATTTGTCTTGATTACAGATTTTTTGATGCTATCCAATTAGCAGGTGACAAAAAGGCTTTACCACAACATGATGATTAAATACCTGAAAGTGATAAGTGTACTTCATAAATTAAGTACTATTAATTTAAGGGAAATGGGAGGTAAAAAGGAGTATTGAGTTAGATAAGCTTTTGGGTGGAGGTACAATGCAAAGTAAGAGACAAGAATTTGTCAGGGCTTTCTTTCTTAGAAGTAAGCATGAGGCTTGTAGATTTAGCCCTTTGTGGTATGCTAAGGGAGTAGTTGATTAGGAGTAAGCACACCAAATGAGAAAAGTGAACACTAAAATCGTTATAGAATCAAAAGGAAAAGTACTTAGAGAATTTTAAAACCACAGTTTAGTATATCATCATAATTAGGAAAATTTTCCCTGAAATGAAAGTCTATGCCTTCATACGCTAGCTTTATTACTTTCAAGTGGTGTTAAAATGCAAACAAAAAGAATCATTCAGTCCATGGCACTAAGAAAATACTCTGTGAGATTCTTCATGATGTTGACTTCTGTGGTCAATGTCCAGTTCGACATAATGCTGCCAGTTACTCCTAAAAAGTAGCATAATTTAGTACCATTTTCAAATATGTGAGCATTGCAAAATTGACAGGGGATAGGATCGAGCTGAACACAGGATAAACTTAGTCTATGGCATTATTTTTAAATAAAATTAAGCAATAAAGGTCAGATGCTAAATAACACAAATTAGTAATCTAGTTAAATCACCCACAAAGTGACAGTTCCAGTTAACAGCAGTCAGTTTTGTTATTACAGAACAATTATTAAAATGAAATATTGCAAGAGGTTATATATCATTATGAGGTTTTAAACATTTCATTTTACCCAGGCAGAAAAGTACAGATTAATCAGTTTGTTGATAAGTTAAAAGCTCCCTTATTAAAATATTTATATCACTTGTGTAAAAGGAGAGCAACATAGTTGAGACTCTGAAAGGAATTCTGGGGAACACTGAACTACATTTCTTTGTGAAATTAATTGTATAAGTGGCTCTCACTGGAGTAATCTCAAGTGCACAGGATTTAATATATGAGATTAAATAACTCTTTCTAATTTTGACGTTCTGTACATTGCCTTGGATAACTATCACATAAATTTATTTTTATATAGCACCAAACTATCATTTGTTAACATTTCATATTCAAGAAATATAAAACTTCAATGTAATTTGAAAAAAAATTAAAGAAATAATGAATATTGTTTTCTTTTTTGTAATTCCCTACTTGTTTTCTGGACTCAGTAAGCATAGGAAAGTCTTTATGGACTTCCAAATATTGTGATATTATAACTGGATACATGTAAAATTTCTCAGCTTTTAGACCAGACAGACAAGGCTTTCATTCTGGGCTTTATGGGCTTCTAATTTCATGACCTGGGAAAGCTTACCAAACTTCTTAAGCTCCAGTCGCTTGATGTATAAAGTCAGGATAAATAATTGCCTGATGATTTTATTGTGAGGATCACATGATCACTTCTATATAGATAGCTTACATAGTGCTTGGCCAAGATACACACAATCGTTGTTATTGTTCGACTTTCATTAATCTTTAAGGGTAGAAATCATTTGGAAAAATTCATTTTGGTTTCATGGATGTTTTGAGCAATTCCATATGATGCAATGAAGTATGTGTATGTGTATATGTGAGTGTATGTTTGTGTGTGTATTATAGACAAAAAGTTGCTGATTTATTACATATGCCTTTTTCTAGAAAGAAAAGCTAGTTTTATTTAGAGCTGTACACATTTCCTAGATTGAATACAATCAGCAGTATTCCTTGGGCTTTGGGAAATGTTTGTAATTTCTCACATTGAGCCACATCTGGGTCAGACAATGGGATGTAGATATATTGAATAAAAAAGCTCTCTTAGGTGACTTGGTTATATTTCATCTGCATTTACTTCAAAATCTGTGAAGATTAAGGTTTGGTCTGAAGGAACTCACAATTTATTGGGTAAATATACATGGAGTATATTCAAGGCTGTAACAATGTATTATGAAAAGTGCTGAGACATGTGTAAGGTGGTTGTTTGAAGAGTGTCTGCTTTTGGTTTTGAGAGAAGAGGAAGCAGTAAGGAGAACAATATAGACATTTACCTTCAAGGGGACTACACTGATCAAGAACTAAGTCACTTCTGCCAACAGGAAGAAGGTAGGCTTCTTGAGGGACTTATTGGATGTTCATCAAAGCTGTGATCTCCTTGGAAGTTGCTTCAGGATTTAGGAGCAAGGATTAAGGCTAAATTCTTCCTCCCAAAATTAAATTTAGGCATATTTATAAGAAAACTGCCTTCTGTATGTGTTTGGCATGAGTACCAAAAGCTTATTATAATTGTATTATTTTTTCTAAGAAATCACTACCAGAGGCCAAAGGTTTTACAACAGAAGAAAAGAAACAATTAGTAAATGTAGTAGTAGTGCCTGGGTGTGCATTTTTCAAGGTTGATAATTTGTTTAAAGCTCTTAGAATCAACCAGAGATGCTACTACCTAAAAATAGTAGACAACTATGGTTCTCTTTGGTGGTATGAAATATTTTTAACATTTTAATGACATCTGTCCTTCTATATTTATCAATGATTTTCTCTTAGGATTATCAATTACTTACATAGACATACCTTTGTTTTATAGAAGAGAGAGTTGAGGCATAGAGAGAGAAGTAATTTTCTCAAGATCTCATACCCAGAAAGCAATGAAGCCATAATTTATATTCAAAAATATATGTCATTAGAAAATACCTCTTGAGGCCAGGCGTGGTAGTGCACACCTTTAATCCCAGCACTTGGGAGGCAGAGGTAGGAGGATCACTATGAGTTCGAGGCCACCCTGAAACTCCATAATGAATTCCAGGTCAGCCTGGGCTAGAGTGAGACCCTACCTCGAAAAACCAACCAACCAACCAAACAAACAAACAAAACCTTTTGAGATGTTGGTATCAGGTGGAAAAGACAAGACTTTTGAATCAGGAAGTATCTTTTTGAGGCAGTTGACGTTTTCTAGGAAGGGAAGACACCTGGTGGAAACGGAATGCATGGCAAGAAACACGTTTAGCAGCACATGATGATTCAGGGTAGAGAATGAATGACATGTTGGAGGAAGTTTCTGAATTCTAGCTCTTCCAAAAACACAAATTTTCCCATAATAGGGTATAAAAGGAAGGATGCTGACAGGTGTAAATAGTGGTTTTTGTTTGGGTTGAAATTAGGAAACACTGAGATTAGCAGGACATTGTTGGTATTTCTGCTGTGGAGTTCAAATCAAAGATCAGAATGAAGATGTTGGTTTACTGATGACTTGGCGGTATTCTGACCCCTCTATATACCTGGTGTTTGATTTGATCTCTACTATCGGCAGTCATTATAATGTGTTTCACTTTTCTTTGGGTTTTTTATCAGATAAGTAAAAGGATTATATTAGATACATAGTTCTGTATTGTAGCCTCAGCCAAGCAGACAAAAAGGTCAAAATCTCAAAAGGTCTTTCCCCTCTTCATATTTTATGTGTGCTCTTATTCTTGTGTACTTCTGACCATTGGGGATTAAGCGAAACTTACCCCTCATTGCCCCAGCCACTTATCACTAGTTAGTAAGGCATGTACATCTTCACCCAAGCTCCACCTGTTGCTTTTCTTCTCTAAGAGCCAATTTGAAGGCCCTGTGATAAACAGCTTGTAGAGATGGCATATTAACCTTTCACCCTTGTGTCCCCGACAGAAGCTGCCTCCTTGGGAACCAGGACCTGTGAGGATGAATTTACAGAACCACAGTTGAAAGTGACCTCAGGTAATTCTCTCTACCTCTCTCAAAGTCTGTCCTTCTAAATCAGCTGCATGTGCTGCTCTCATAATTTATGTAATGTGTTCCCTTGAACTGCTCTAATTAGATCTGATCAGAGCCCTTATGCAAATAAATGAAAGGCAAAGTCAAATTTGTTCAGTATTTAGAAGCATGTGTAAAATGACTTTAATATTTAGGGCAGTTTTAGGCTGTGAGCAGAATTTAAAACTGGAATGGGTTTTGTAAATACCTTCTACTACTAAGCATGTATACTATCATTATTCCCATCCCACATCCCTGTGGTATAAATTACAATCAATGAATCATAATTGTCATCCAAACACCATAGTGACATTAGCAATCACTCTTAGTTTTTACATTTAATGGGTTTGGCCAAGGGTCTAATTATATGTATTAACAATTATAAAGCTGGGCGTGGTGGCGCACGCCTTTAATCCCAGCACTCAGGGAGGCAGAGGTAGGAGGATCGCCGTGAGTTCGAGGCCACCCTGAGACTCCATAGTGAATTCCAGGTCAGCCTGGGCTAGAGTGAGACCCTACCTCGAAAAACCAAAAAAAAAAAAAAAAAAAAAAAAAAAAAAAAAAAAAAAAAAATTATAACACGATATAGAATAGTTTCACTGCCTAGAAATGTTGTGTTCAATGTATTCATTATTTCATCTCTCACCCCAGTTCCTTCACAGATATGTAAACCACTAATCCTTGATAGTCTGAATAATTTTGTCTCTCCTACAGTGTCACATATTTGGAATTAGATAGTACAAAAGAAGCTTTGTTTGGATTGGCTTCTTCCATTTAGTAATGTGTGGTTCAGACTTTTTCATGCTTTTTCATAACTTGGAGATAGCACCCTTCCTTCCTTCCTTCCTCCCTCCCTCCCTCCCTCCCTTCCTCTCTCCCTTCCTGCCTTCCTTTTTTTTCTTTCTTTCTTCCTTTATTTCATCTATGTTTTTCTTTGTGTACCAAATAATATTTGAGTTTCTGAAGTTAAGAGTTTATTTATAAGTTAACCTTCTTACAGATATCTTGGCAGTTTCCCTGTTTTGGTCATTGTAAATAAAACTTATATAAACATCTGAGTGTAGATTTTTGTGTACAGGTAAGATATCAATTCCTTTTAGGTCAATATCAAGGAACAAACTTGCTAATCAGATAGTAAGAGTATATTGAGTTTTATAAGTACATCAACCAGAATAAATCTAGAAGTTATCAACCTATGCCAAAGTGGTTGTGCCATTCTGCATACCTACCATCAATAAATGAAAGTTCATGTCACTTCAAATCCTCTCCCACCACTTGAGAATATCAATGTGATGCTGCTCTCCTACCATGTGTGTCATAGTATTTCATTGTTTTTCTTTGTATTTCTCTTATGACATGACATGGAACATTGTTTCATATAATCATTATCCATCTACATCTCTCTGGTGAGCTATCTCATAGTCCATTTTTAATCAGGTTGTTTATTTTCTTATAATTGAGTTTTGACTTTAGATAGATGATATATAAACAGATATAGATAGATAGATACATACATAGATAGATAGATAGATAGATAGATGGATAGATAGATAGATAGATGATAAATAGATAGTCCCTTTTCATGCATGTATTTAACAAATATTTTCTTCCAGGTATGGCTTTTTGGTCATCCTGTTGATAAGTGTCTTTCATAAAGAAAATAATAAAGTTGGGCTTATCAATTTTTTCTTTCATGGATTGTCTATTTATACTGGTGATGAAAAACTTGTAATCAAACCAAAGGTCAACAATTTCTTCTATGTTATAGTCTAAGAATATGAGAACTTGGATACTTTTTTTTTTTTTTTGAGGTAGGATCTCACTCTAGCCCAGGCTGATTTGGATTCACTGTGTATATTAGCCTTGAACTCACATTGATCCTCTTCCTTCTGACTCCCAAGTGCTGTCATTAAAGACATATGCCACCACACTTGGCCAACACTTGGGGTTTTAAATTCTGTTCTGTTATCTAGTTTGAGTTAACTCTCCTCAATTTCCTTTTTGATAAATTCTCACATTTATATTTACACAATATGAACATTTTCCTAAATGAAGTTTTATATGAAATTTATTAACAAACCAGAGATTATTTTTAGTAATGTGTCAATTCCCTGAATTTTGTATAGTCATGTCAACATATAACTGCTATCTCTGTTTTTCATGTGTATGTGCATATATAAACATGGTGATTACACCTTTTTAAAAAATATTCTATTTTTATTAGTTAATTAACTAATTAATTAATTTATGAGAGAAAGAGAGAATGGGCACACCATGGCCTCTAGCCACTGCAAATGAACTCAAAACACATGTGCCACCATCTGGCTTACATGGGTTCTGGGGAGTCAAACCTAGGTCCTTAGGTTTCACAGGCAAGTGTTTTAACCAGTAGCCCACCTCTCCACCCTGAGCATACCTTTTTACCCATGTTAGCATTGGATACTTTTTTGTGTAAACATAACCTCGAGTGCCACATTTATACACTTGGAACAAAAATTTGCTATGTAGGAGCTGGAGAGATGGCTTAGTGGTTAAGGTGCTTGCCTGCAAAGCTTAAGGACCCAGGTTCAATTCCTCAGTGCCCATGTAAGCCATATGCACAAGGTGACACATGTGTGTGGAGTTTGCAGTGGCTGGAGGCCCTGGCATACCCATTCTCTCTCTCTGACCCTCCCCCCTCTCTCTCTCTCTCTCTCTCTCTCTCAAATAAATAAATACAATATTTTTAAAAACTGCTATGTAGGACTGGAGAGATGGCTTAGTGGTTAAACACTTGCCTGTGAAGCCTAAGAACCCCAGTTAGAGACTCTATTCCCCAGGACCCACGTTAGCCAGATGCACAATGGGGCACACATGTCTGGAGTTCATTTGCAGTGGCAGGAAACCCCAGCGTGCCCATTCTGTCTCTCTCTCTCTCTCTATCTGCCTCTCTCTCTCTCTATCTATCACTCTCAAATAAATAAATAAAAATGAACAAAAAAATTAAAAAAAGAAAAAAATTGCTGTGTAGAACAAATGATTACAAATGTCCTTTGCATCCATAATATTTCAAAAAGTACTTAGACATATTTTTCAAGTGCAAACATCTCTCCCATATACATGGCATGCTCCTTCAAAACTAATTTAAAGGTGATCTTTACTTTCTCTACGCATGTTTCAATATTTTTTGTTAAAATTTATATTTTATCTTTTCTCAGAAAGGTAGAAATTGTATGTAAGATAAAGTAGAATTAATCCAATCTCTCCTCCTACCTCAAACTAGTCAGACATTTTCATTAATGTCCTGAACATTTTCATAGACATGTTCTACAAAGAAATCAGATATAATGAATTCCAAATCGAATTTTGTTCTTACAAGACAATTTCTTTTCCACCTTCTTCCATCTTATTGATATAAGTCCATAGAAATATTTACTTAAATTATAAAATTAAGAGTAATTAATTTCAATTAAGATATTAGTGAATGCTTTCTGTTTATGAAGAACTGCTGGAATTCTGCACATTAAAAACAAATGACTAAGATAGGGTCTTCTTATAAGAATATATTCCTGTACAAATGAGTGTACAGAAATTTTTAGATTGCAATAACTATAATGAAGCATGGGAAAGAAGTGGTATGCTAGAACAGAAGCTATTTTAATATTTATTTGTTTGTTTGAGATAGAGAAAAAAAGAAGAGAGAGACAGAGAGAGGGAGAGAGAGAAAGAGATGGAGATGGAGATGCCAGGGCCTTGTGCCACTACAGATGATGCATGCACTACTTTGTGCATCTGGCTTTATGACAGTACCAGGAAAATGAACCCAAACAGTCAGGCTTTGCAAGCAAGTACCTTTAACTGCTGAGCCATGTCTTCAGTCCTAGGAGAAAAGTTCTTAGTGAATATGTAAGCCCCTTGCAAATAGCATCAGCACAACCTAAGGAGTTATAAGAATGCAAGTTCTTGGGTTTCACTCTACACCTGCTGACTCAGAAGCACTGGATGTGGAAGCTAGCAAGTTCTAAAGATAACAATGACTCCTGGAAAAGTCTGAGGACCCACTCATGTATATCAAATGAAATATTGCTTTAGAATCAGTGGTCAGAGTTCTCTGAGGAGGTGACAGGAAAGGTGAGTCCTAAATAATGAGAAGGGACCAACTATGCAAAGAGTTTATGGAAATATATTCCCAAAGTATGGGAAAAAGTTGACTCCAATATAGGAAGAGAAGGGAAAGCTAATAGAGAAGAAGAGTGTTAAGTAAGTGACGAGGACCACAGTATAAGATAAAACCAAAAGTAGGCCTGGTCCTAACGTCAGTCGACTGAAGGATATGTCATCCTAAGTAAAATATTACATTATGGCAGAGCTCAAGCAGTAAAAGGGCTTGACTTTATTTACCTTTGTAGAATAAATGATAAAAAGACCAAAGCTAATCTTAGTTAGTCATGAGATCATATTAGTAAGTGATAAGAAACTAAAGATAGTGGTAAGGAAAATGTAAATAAGTGGATAGACTCACTGCATACTATATATGTGGAAAGTAGAAATCACAGGGCCTATTAATGGATAGGATGCATGGATGGGAGAAAGAACCAAAGTGGTGGTATCACCAAGAAGTGAAATATTGAAGATAGGGGAAAAAAATGGGGTAAAATCTGCTAAAGTGGAATAAAGACTTCTGATCTAGGCATATTAAGTTTGATATATCTTTTAGATATCCAAATGGAGAGATAAAGTCATAGATATTAAGGTATCATCTAAAGAGATTATGAAATATAGATAGAGGATTAAGTGCCAATACTGGAGGTATTGTAATATTTAGATGTTGCTTAACGGAGGAGGCCATAGCAAAGGGGAATTATGGAGAATTTCACAGTGGCACATCATAGCCCAAAACAGTGAAATATTTATATAGCTACAATATTCAAGAAAAAGGGGCAATAACACATTTTCTTTTTTTTTTTTTTGTTTATTTTGATTTATTTATTTGAGAGTGACAGACAGAGAGAGAAGGAGGCAGAGAGAGAGAGAGAGAGAGAGAATGGGCGCGCCAGGGCTTCCAGCCACTGTAAACGAACTCCAGACGCGTGCGCCCCCCTTGTGCATCTGGCTAATATGGGTCCTGGGGAGTTGAGCCTCGAACCGGGGTCCTTAGGCTTCACAGGCAAGCGCTTAACCGCTAAGCCATCTCTCCAGCCCACACATTTTCAACAATGGAAGTAAGTTAGGTAGAGGTGAGCTGTAGGTTTTCAAAATGACATTGGTGATGTCAAGGTCCCCAATTCTATTTTATTCTCTTTGTGTTCAAATATGCATAAAGAATGTGACTTAATAAAGACGAAATAAAAAGAGAGGAAGGAAGGAAGGAAGAAAGAAAAGAAGGCCAAAGAAACAAATTAAAACCATGGTACTAAGGCAAAATCCCATTTTAAATGTACTAAAGAGAATAAAACAGTAGGGTAGAGTCTGTACTCTTGTTTCCTTTTATTTCTCCAACTTATTTCTTCAATTCACTGTCCAAGTTACCAGGTCTTACCAACTTACCATATTCTAGGCACTATGAAAGTCAATCACTACCTTCAGAAAATCTTTAACTGTTAGAGAAACTATGTAATACAGAGACAACTTCTACAAACATCGTATTTGACATCTATACACAAAAAGAAAATTATCCAGAAACATTAGTCTTAGTTCAACAGGCAGTTCACAGAGGAAGAAATAGAAATGGCAAACATACACTTAAGAAAATGTTCATCATCTCTAATCATCAGAGAAATGCAAATTAAAACAAATATGATATTCCACCTTACCCCAATAAGGATAGTAAACATCAAAAAATCAAATAAAAATAAATGCTGGCAAGGATGTGGAGAAGTAGGAACACTCATCCACTGTTGGTGGGAATGTAGGATGGTACAACCACTTTGGAAAGCAATATGGAGACTTCTGAAAAAGCCGAGTATAGAGATACCAACAGACCCAGTTATTCCCTTACTGGGCATCTATCCAAAAGTTCAAAATTCAGAAGATGCTTTTTGGAGAAGGAAAAAAGGAATAATATTTGTAATAATACAACTATCATTTTTGAGATCATGTATTTTATGTTAGGCCCTGTGTTGACAGATTTGTGTACATTATCACTTAAGAAACCCCTGAGTAGGTATTAGCATTTAATTTTTCCAGATGTTGAATCTGGTATTTCCCAAGTGGGGAATGTAGGACAAAGACGGAGTTGCCCAGTGAAGCAAAGTTGTTCTAGATATGATAAGGAAGTGCAATTGTATGGATAGGATGGGGAATTACAAGTCATGTTTACAGGTTGTGGCCTGGACCATGAACATTGGCATCAACTGGAAGTTGTTACAGAAGGAAGTTCTCAGACCTCACTTGAGTCTAGACCTGTGTGATGATTAGAGGCTTGTGAGGGTAGCAAAAAGAGTTGGAAGACGAGGTGCCAAACAGTTAGACAGGATTAATATGTTCTAACATTCTCAGCATAGCAAGGTATTTTTACAGTAACTCATTATATATGTATTTTAAATGACTAGGAAGAGAGAAGTTTCCCAAGATAAGGAAATTGTAAATACTTATGGAGATGGAAATTTTATATTATAATCATAGTATGAATTGGTAGTGGTTTTATGATCATGGTCATTAAAATGAAAACAATCTAAGCTAATTACTCAAAAACTTTTGTATATAGTTGATGTGTGAATGTCTAGTGACTCAAGATCACCATTTCAGGCATGTTAAAAATTTGCAGGAGTAGCAGAGAGGTGGCTCAGAAGATAAGAATAGTTGTTGCCCAGGCATGAACACCTGAATTAGATCCTCACAACTCATATAAAATCTAGGCAGGGCACACATATCTGTAACCTAGGTAATGAGTGATGCAGAGACAGGAAGATTACTAGGGCTCCTGGGTAAGCTGATCTAATTGAAACACAGGGAGCTCCATGTTCAGTGAGAGACTCTGTCTCATGGAAATAAGGCAGAAGAGTGAGAGAGAAAGAAGATTGACATCCTGCTCTGGCCTCTGTGCACATGCATGCACAGGTGTACACATGTATACACACATGCATCATGTATACTATGCAGACATCACATGTACTATAAACCACATCTACATGCACATGTGCATACACAACACCACCCATACGTCTATACAACATACTTCTCTCTCACATACATACACTCACACTGAGAAAATATGCTGAGTGGAGTTAATTGTACAATACTTCTATACTATAAGACTGTCTTATTTTGATTTACTTCTATTGTTCAGAAATATTTAGAAAGGAAAATATTACTTTTCTGAAAATTAGGAATATTAGGGCTGATTTGGAACACAAATCACATTGTAAGTTAAGCATATGCATATCATGTTTACCACATACAGCTTCACTGTATTTTCTTTGTTAAAAAATGTATATTTATGACAGAAAGAGGAAAATAGATGAGAAAGTGAGCCTGCATGCATCAGAGCTTTATGCCACTGCAAACAAACTCCAGACACATGCTCCACATTGTGCATCTGACTTTATATGAATACCAGGGAATCAAATCCAGACCATCAGGCTTTACAAGAATGCACCTTTAAGTGCTTAGCCATCTCTCCAGCCCCATATACTCTATTTTCTATATTCTGTGAAGCTACATAATAGTTAGGAATGTTTATGCTGTAAATGCACCAGTGTTATGAAGTGTTCCAATGTGTTCATTGTGATTACTTGTAATAATAGTGAAAATCTATGTTGGCCCTTTTATTGCGAAATTTGTGTCATAGACTTATTTTCCTCATTCCTAAGGTGTTACTATACTACTTTGAATGTTACCTGTAGGTTTTCTTATAAAACTTTTTACACTTTGTAGCATTTTACAATTGAGAAAATTTGGTACTTGAAAATTAGAACACAGCTATGTCTTCCCCTCACCCCATATCCTAACCAACTGGTTTTCTTGAGAGTGGTTTATTCACATTACTACTCTTAACTCTCAAGTCCATTTATATAATGAATGTCAAATTTATTTATAAAACCTTCCTTGAGAATGAAAGTGACCTTTTATTCTAATATGAAACTTTATGGTGTGTAGAAATTACCTTGTGATTATATTTTTGCATGATTAAAAATTTGCAAAGTTCCTATTGCTCCAAAAAGCCTACCTGTAATAAACAGCTTTAGCCTTCTAAACCACAAAACCCTTCTGAACTACTTAAGCATTAGAGCTAATTGCTTGACTACTTCAAAGGAAGACCAAACAGAATGAGGGGCAAAAAAAAAAAAAAGAAAGAAAAAAAGAAAAAAGAAAAGAAAAGAAAAAAAATCCTCACAGAAGCAGGAGCATGGCAAGCAAATTCACCACCATGGTTCTGAGTTGTGGCTTGGAGGAGCAGGGCAAAGTTATGGCCTCAGAACTGCTGTTTGCGATTAAGTTGATGGGGAGCGTCTACCTCACAATCTTTCCCTGCTGTGGACACAGAGTCTTTGTTCACATTCAGATTTTTCAAACTGTTGTCGGGGTCAAGCCGAGGTCAGACACCACAGTGATGTATAGAAGAACATGTCTGGGAATTCCTCTCACACTTGAAACACACACCAGAAAATGAAGAAGAGGACCTTGCAAAAATCTGTCTGATGAGACCCAGATTATACTGTAGCTTTTCTTTTAATGCCTTCATCATTTTCTTTTTCTTCTCCTGACATGTAATGTTTTATTAATGTGAGTTGTGATAGCCCTTACAATTTTATGTTCCCTCAAGATAAGGACACTCAGTAGCACTCTGACACTTCATTTTCCAGCCCTGAGGGGAAGGTCCAGTAAATCTACTCAAAGAAGTTTTGCATGCTTCCTCAGAAGGAGTGGAAAAGTAATTGCCATGGCACTGAGACTAGATACCATGTCATATGCTTGTATGTACTTTGTGGGAACACAGTCCAAATCAGGGATGATCTCAGCCTTCCAGCTTCCTGCAGCCCTCTTGGCCACCATACTCACCAGCCTAGCTTACTTCTGAGAAGGCAGAGCCTTGTTATGTTTGATCAGTGATTGTCACTGATAAGTGAAAGCAGGCAAGAGACGCAAAAAACTCATTCCCCGTCTTCATAAAGTGAAATTTCCACAGGCCATGGCCAAATAGGGGTGCTCTCTCAAACCCATAGGTGACTATCTTAACAAAAATCTCCCCTCTGCTTGTGTGCTAAGTGCAAACATGAACGAAATGTATTCATAGTTGTGTACCATGGAGGACTCTCAGTTGACCCCAATTCTTACCTTGAATGTATGAAATGTTCTAGTTTACCGTTTGCAGGGTGGATTTTCTAATGGAGCCCAGAACTGTGCCCCTCTTGTGTTCACGCACATGCTGCATGGTTGAAAAGTGAGACACTAGATTTTTTTTTTTTTTTTGTGCTCAGCTGCTACATATGACAGTGGATATTTCATTCTGCTGTCAGAATGTTATTAATAAAACATGGGGTGTGGAGAGGGCCACGATTTCCCCTTTCAATCACTATAGCATTTGCAATGAAAATTTTATTCAGTGTGTAATTTTCAGTTAATGCTTGACACTTAAAATGTCCGTAGCAGCATTTTGTATGGTTATTGAAGGGTTAATTGTATCATGTTCTCTGCATAAAAGCTCTGCTTATCAAAAGCAAATAGAAGAGTGTATGTAAATGTGTGTCAATGACCTTTTGCCTTCCCAGGGTTAATTTATATGGTCATTAAAGATTTTATGAAATTGAGCAGCCTGGTGCTTCAAATCCCATTTTACCTTCTTCTTCTAATTTATGTAATTCCTACCTAAACTAGGGAATATGATTTTTATTTTTTGTGCTGCAATGAAAACAGCATGCCATGCTGTGGGGAGTTGTGAGCCTGGTTATCTGGCATTACTCAGATTGCTAAAAATTCATTAAAAAGTGACATCAGCACACTGAGAGACAAATGATTGCAGGATGAAAGAGAACAGTGGGCCTTTCACGGATTAGTGCTGCACAGGCCCAGCATAGAGGCTAACCGCGTAAACAGATTAATCCACCAGCAGCCGCATAGCTGAGATTTACAGAATAATTAAGTAGGTTTGAGTTACTATAAGGCTTTCCATGTAATCTAGCTGGTGTGAACCCGTGAATGAGGTGTGG
Organism: Dipus sagitta; assembly: GCA_036346955.1. NCBI lineage: Eukaryota > Metazoa > Chordata > Mammalia > Rodentia > Dipodidae > Dipus > Dipus sagitta. Next base: position 144,004,171 of record CM070771.1, read on the forward strand.
GGTGATGCAGTTGTCATACAAGTATACCTTGTTATGTCCAAGGCCCTGTATAGCTTCCCTGTTTTTCTTTTAAACCCCTCAATGTAAATAAAGTTTTGAGATGTCTTTGTCTAACAAAATTTTAAGGGATTTCTCCAAGATTTGAGTTATGAAGGCAATAAGAGCACCTGTCTTCTACTTAACCCATTATTACCACATTCCTTTATTTAAAATTTCTTCTAAGACTCTGGTTGTCCTAACATCCATCCAAGCCCATGGAGCAGAGCCCATGTTGACACAGGCTCTATAGTTGAAATCACAGTTGCTTTCCATACATTTGTTGTTCCTTTTTCCTCTTCAATTGTAAAAAAAAAAAAAAAAAAAAAAAAAAAAAAAAAAAAAAAAAGACTTCTTTTATTTTAATTTAATATGTAGATACCTGCACTCAAAAACTTCAGATAAAGATTCCTTAAATTAAAATTTGCATTATTATGACTTTGGCATATTCTAATGTAGATGTCTGCCTATCTGTATGCTCTAAGTACACAGATGTGCAGACAGCTCACTAATAAAGCATCTGTGTGGCTACTTACATTATTTCGGTACATACATTGTGACCTTTTCCTTTCTAATTACTGAGCCTCTTTTTTTTCACAGAAGAACAAAGTGAGGAGGCCGAAGGAGCTCTCAAGCCTACCCCAGTGGCAGAGGATGATGAGAAAGACACAATTGAGAAAGACAATAGTGATGGCAAAAACTCCAGCAAAGATTCTGGTGAGAGGACAGACTCTTTGGCCTTTCCTCTCTCTACCTATATCCATCCATTTCCTCCAACTAACCTCTCTTTGTCCCCCTCCCTGCACAGCAAAGCTAATTAAAAGCTTGCATTCATCTTAAACTGTCTGAACATTCCCAATACTATTCATTGCATGTGCATTTTGCATGTGATTTCTATCAGTAGCCTCCCATTGACCTATTTTTAATCATAACCATCTGACAGAATAGTTGTGGATAAGTTGAAGAATATTACAAAACGACCAGCAAGATTATTTTTTAATCAAATCAGTTTGTGTGCTTGTAATTTTTTAAGCGCTTTTCATTAATCTTAGCTATACTTGTGATTCCTCTGATGGCGTATTAATTTTTCATAAGCACAGGATTAGATATCACTTGAATTTTGTCATTCAATCATATGCATCCCCTCCCAAACCACATAACCCTAAAAATAAGTGCTATTTTTCCTGATTTTTTTTTCAACTTACACTCAGGAATTTGCCCTTTTTAAGGGCATCTATTTGAGGCATTTCAAACAAAATCCAGTGAAAAAGTTTACAGATGATTCAGCCTAAGAAAGAGGAAATATCATTGAAAAGGGATTAGGTGCTGGGTAATTTTGATCTTCTAGAATAGATAAATCCCAGTAATGAAAGCTACTGTCTTTGAAAACAAACCTTCGTGTCATGACATTTACTTGTGCACAAACAAACCCTAGGCCAGCATCTGGTATGGATACCTACGGCTTTTTCTGTGTTTGATTTGGCAAATATATGGCTTCATCCATGCTTTGTATGTATGAGATGGAAATCTGTGGTCGCAATGAATATTACATTGGCCACTCTTGCTGCACGCTATACCTAGTTTTATTATGTTGGAGTCATTGAAGCAGAAGAAGTGCTGAAACGGGTTCAAGCCTATTAGTCTCAGGTAGTCATCTATCTACTACTTGAATTCCAGTAACAGCCGCATATAAAGAACCTTGTATTCACTCTGAAGATACTGGGTTGTACAAAAAGTATCATTTTTTACATATAAGTTTATTTAAATCTAAATTATCTCACATATGTAATTCAGTCCTTGCATATCTAAGTTTTAAATTCCTATTGCAAGTCCCTCTGAGCCCTCCCCACACATCCAATGCTAAATTTCTTTCAGAAGCCTAGTGAGAAAAGCACCATTGTTATTTGCTTCTAGGTTAAAGTGTCTACATATGATTCTAATTTGATTTAAGCAAAGAGGATCTAAGGTTGGTATTGAGCCTAAAGCTGATTCTCTGAAAAGATTCCATGGCAGAATGTTAGTAGGTTTGCTCCTGAGGCGACAGACATGGAATTTGAAGCATCTAATGTCAAGGGTAGCCTTATCAAAACCTCATTTGAAAATGATTACAAATAGCAAAATGTCCAGTTTACTCACTGTAAGATGGACCACATCCAGACTAGTACTTGACAGGACTAGTGATGGGAGGATTCTCTATTTCAGTGATGTCTTTCATGCACTAGTACCAAAGCTCTTTGCAAACATTTCCTTCCTATTCTTCAGAGAGAGGGAGAAAATACACAGATACCACATTCAGGTTGTTAGAGCATGCATGTCCTGCTTAGATATAGGACATTGTGCTCAGTATTAATATTTAATACCTAGCACCTTGTAGCGGATGACTTCTGTGAATCCCTTGGAAATGGATCTCATCTTACTGTTGAGCAAAGAATATTACTTGGAACACACCACACATGCAGAGGTTTTGTCTACACTAGGACAGTTTACTGCACTGCATTAGTTAGGAGCTCAGTTACTCCCTGATGGCCTGATGAGTTATTGTCATTTCTTGGATTCCTAATTGTACCATACAGACAGGGAATGAGTATATGAGAAGACATACCATTGCATAAAGGTAGTTAAGATAAATCTTATCCCTGTAAAAATACCTCTTCAGGTATATGTACATGGCTAACAATGAGCACTAAGCAAGAGCCAAGGCAAAGCAAATGCCAAGTTGCAAATATTTGTCTTTGAAACCTCCAGCATTTAAGAGAGTTGAAAACTATCATGAACTTTAAACAAAGTTTGCTGTTTCTAAGTTGCATCTTGCAATCTTGAAAAATCATTTCATCACTTTCTTTCCTTGTCTATTGAATGATTTGATAACCACTCATTTATATTCTTTTGTTCTTATACCAGTTCTAATTATCAAAAGAATACTAGCAAACTTATGAAGTAATTGCTATGTTAATAGATTAGATGGGAAACCAGATTGACCCCGCTTTAACCTGGAACTTTTCAGCCAGAAAGGAATTAGCACGTGTCAGAAGTACTGTTTGTGTGAGCTGTTGTGTGATGGCACTGACATTAATCTGAAGGACTAGAGCTTCACAATGAGACTTGGCAATATGCAAGTTATATTTGTTGAATATTCATTCATAATAGCAAAGCCTCTTAATGCCTCATTTATATTGTCATTTAAATCTAGTGCCACTTTGGATTAATTATAATCCAAATTATAGCTCTGTGCAGTACAAGAATTAATATAGAGTTTATCCAGATTAATACATTTGCATTGAAAATGTAATATGTCTCTGCTGTGGCTAAGGGGACCACTTTTTAATAAGGGAGTAAACATGAGGAAAGATGGAAATTAACCTTCATTATTGCAATTAAAATTATCCTTCCTTTCTAGTCTCATTAGAAAGAATATTGTATTGGTAATTATAATTTAGAATTATTTAGAGTTAAGTAACATCTGTTATGTCTAAGTTTCATAGTGTTCAAACTTTATCAACTATATTGATTCATAAATAATAACTCAGTGTTTTTATTATGTTTTTAAGATTTACTTTAACATCTGTATTATTGGATTTTCCTCACTTATTATGAGTATAAACCATTTTACAGCCTTCTGTATTTTAGGGATTGAGAATTATTAAGTAGGCAGCATCTGAATTGAAATGAATTATGCCATTTTTATATTACCAATCTCTTACAAGTTAAATCATCCTATAACTGACACATAATCATTGGTCATGGATTTTGCAGTGCTTATTTGTAATTAGACTTCATTTCTTTAGATAAAATTCATTTAAATGGCATGGTTCTTTGAAAATGTTATAGTGTCCTTAACAATACAAAATAATTTATGATTCCAGTTTAAATTTGACTTTGCTCCAGAGTAACAAACAGGGATTAGTTCAAATGAAGTTGGGCATATATGAGCAATCACAAAATTTAATCAAGACCTCCCTAAAATTAACTGACCCTTCTTTATTAGAAATTTTTTTTCCAGGAAAACACAATTGAGATATAAGACACCAGAGTTTGTTTTCTATAATTTAGCAGGCATGCTTTGACTTTCAACTAGAGATGGCACCTCTCAGAATGTAAAAGCATGCATAAAACGTATCATCTTTCCAAATCCCTGATGACTTGCCTCATGTGGAGGAGCCTGCTTCTGTCATGTTACCACAGATCTGAATTATTTTTCTTTTCTTATTATCAATGCCATATGTTTCTAGGATAGCTGAAAGTCTAGACCTTATCTATGACCTCTTGTTTTTATTTGAGAATTTTGATGAATATTGAGGAGAATAAAATTAGAAACCATAAGGAGATCCTGAAGCCCCATCTTTCCCTGAGGAGCTATTGGCAGTTAATAGTTGCCAGGGTTGGGGAGACAGTCTCTTCAATGGTGTAACCGTTGGTAAATTACCTATGGTCTGCTAAATAATCCTACACTCATGCAAGCAACCCAAATAAAACTCAGGAGGTAACCAAAATAGATAAATAAATATATGCATAAATATTATAACTAATACATGTGGAGTTAATTATAACAAATAGGTAAACAGGTTTAATAAAATGGTTTAAACATTGAAATCCATGTAGGTTATCCTGTTTTTTACAGTATCAATGCTAGAATACAGTTGCCATTATATATATATTTATGCATATAAGTTTAGAGAGGTATATTTAGTGGAAGGAGAACTTTCTGAAAGGTTTGTTCTACCTTCTGATACTCCAAAAGACATGTAACTAACAAGTCATGGTATATGATAGCCTTTGATAGTGAAAGGAACTCAAATCAACTTACTATTTACTCTTCTCCAATTGTACCATATTCATAAAAGAACAGTGTAATGCTAATTTCTTAAGGAAACACTGTGGCAATAGGAACATTAAAAAAATGAGCTAGAGAAGACAACTGATAAACATTTGTTATTTTAAATGACAATCACTTGTGTAACTTGGTCTAACATGTTAAGTAATAAACTTTATTTGTAAATATTATGTTTTAGATTGTTTTCCATAAACATCTTTGCACTTAATAAAACAGTACAATGCACATGCCATATTTATTTTGAGAAAGAAAAATAAATTTTGATTCCAGAATTAATTGTGAAATAAATATCTTGGGTTTTGACATATTATTGGATATTAAAAACTTAGGTATTTTTAAAATCAATATAAACAATTTTAAGCCTGTTTTAAATTTGTTTATGCGAACCCAAATATAAGTTAGTATGCAAACACATAATACAAATTTAAATTTTTCCAAGGCATGTGAGTAAAGGAGTTGCGAATATACAAATTCAAATAAAATTTTGTGTTTATAAGTCTAGAAATCAATATCAAAATAATTTGTTAAAAACTTTGCATTAATTAATTTTACATCCAACAGAAACACCAAAAGAATAAAAATGTTGTGTTGTTTGGATTATACTTTAATTTTTGGCCTCTTCAGAATTGCTCTCTTTCTTTTCTGAATTCAAAATTTCTATATTCATTTATATGGCATAAGACACTCATCTCTACTTAGAGTAGAAATAAAATGAATTTCTCCACTTTTAAAAAAATGACTTTGTTTCCATAACTTCCTTGACCTCATTTTTAAATTAAAACTGAGTTATTTTGCAATAAGGTGCAATTTGTTCATTTATATGAACCGTATGTGAATTGAAAAAAAAATCAAGATAAATCTTCATGCACAGCGTACAATCAGATTACCCTGGACTATGTATTTACGTGGAGTCTGATAGCAATCAATGGTTTAGCTTCACTGCATTTCAAGATGTATTTGCACCCAGTTGTCCAGTGATAGTGTCCTCACCCTGGAAATAATTTAGTTGCAAATTGACTGGAAGATGGTGAAAATTGAAAGTTAAAATTAGAAATACTCATAATAAATAGCAGAAAAAAGGTCAGATGATGCTGTGCTATGATGAGATTGGAATGGCTGGTAAATGAGGTTTTGTGTTTGTCGTGAGATGTATGTGACATGCCTACCCGATGCTGCTGTAATATCCAGTCTCACAGAGGAGATTACTGGGCAAATTGATGTGGGGAAGAAATTTTTGTTAGATTGGGAAATTAGAATCGTGCTCTTTTCTTTTATGTGTGTGAGGCTCCTACACATTATGCTTTGAATCTAGGCAAAAAAATTTAAATCATCTTTAATACCAAATATTAGGATTAACCACATAAAACAATTGCTTTGAGATTTATGCTAAAATATTGTTCATACACCCAACTGCTAAAACCTCCATGGCATATACTCCTATCACTTACAGCAGCAACGGAAATGTATTAAGTGGTTAATTTTTAAATCCACTCATGACAGAAACATATTATTATTTTATTTCTTGAATTACATATTATCAGCTTTTCTCAGAATTTTGACCCCAGGACTCAAGAATTTAGAGAAGGGAATAATCATTGGTCATTATAGAAAATAATGGTTGTCTTAGGTAGTATTTGTGAATGGGAGTAGATTTGCTTTCATGTGATAAGGCATTTCAAGACCCCAGAGAACACGTGTTATTGATGAAACTTTCAAGGCCACAGAGGGTTATCTAAACACAGGCAGGAGTACATTTTCAAATATATGTATGGAGTCCACTTAGTGGACACAGACGTGTTCTTCTTCTGTCTGGAGATTAGCATCACATGAAAGAGCTTGTCTACCTTTGTTTTGTTTTTGTTATTTTGATTCAGTAAATGTAGAATCGCAATTGTTGGATTTTCTCTGATTGCACCATTGTAAGTGTTGATAAATTGAGCTGTTCTAATTTTTTTTGGGGGGGAATCAGGAATAAACACTCCAGAGAAGGAGCCGAAAGTCAGTGTGGCAGGGGGAACCCAGCCACTCTTGCTGGCGAAAGAAGAAGATGTGGCAACAAAAAGGTCAAAACTTACAGAGGACAATAAATTTTGTCATGAGCAGGTAAATATGTTGCTTTCCCTTTGATGGCTTCATCTTTTTGTCCTTGTTTATATATTCCTGGTAGTTTTAGGATCCCAAGGATGCCATGTTGTTGAAACATATGTAAATATTACAGAAAGCCATAGTACGAACTCTTGGCATCACAACTTCAACAGCCTGACATTATCAAAATACGTCAGTTAATGGCAGTGTTGTTGTTCAATCTTTTCCAGTTCTACCAGTGTCCTTATTGTAACTACAATAGTAGGGACCAAAGTCGGATCCAGATGCACGTCCTGTCACAGCACTCTGTGCAGCCGGTCATCTGCTGTCCCCTCTGCCAGGACGTCCTCAGCAACAAAATGCACCTCCAGCTGCATCTGACTCATTTGCATAGTGTGTCCCCAGACTGTGTGGAGAAGCTGCTTATGACAGTAAGCCAAGGGTTGATGCATGGTTGGTAGGTCCTGGGCAGAGTTATCAATATTCATCTGTAATGAAGGATTGATAGAAATTTATTTCTTCAGAGCTCTTAAATGCCTTTTATTGACTGTGTCATAGCAATCACAGTTGAGACCCATTTGTGGTCTCTTTAGCTTGGATGAAAAAAAAATATGATACAAAGCTTAGCTTAATTAAGAGCAGATTTTGTGGTTCTTTTTATATTTATAACATGACCAAAATGACTCTGTGGCCACCTTTAGCTTTAAAGCTTCTTGGTTATCATCATAGAACAACAGACATACAGAAACCTTAAGACATATTTTCAAAAGGAGATTTTAGTATTACAATGACATTGAGGTGATAAATATATCAGTTTTGATGAGAAAAAAATATAAGTGGGATAGGTACTGTCCAGTGCTCTCCAGCACACATTTAACATGGTGGCTTTGCTCTTCAAAGGTTCCTGTCCCTGACGTGATGGTGCCAAACAGTGTGCTGCTGCCAGCAGCTCCCTCTGAGAAAGCAGAGCGGGACCCACCTGCAGTCCTTCCAGCAGATGGGTCTGGGAAGTATTCTGGTAGGTGTGCCTGGGACCATACTCCATGGAGAGAGCTTGCCTTTGGGGCAGAATTCCTGATTATCACCAGTTAAGACTTTTATTAAAGTCACAAACAAAAAGACAGAAGGCATCCCCAAAGACCATAACTCCTAATGCATATTTGCCATACTGATTATCTTTACCTATCCTTAGGGAAACCAAGTGTCAGAGGGTCAAGGACGCTGTAAGTGTTCTCATTCATGTAAGCTAAGGCTATGGCCATTGGGGAAGGTTCATAGAAGCAACTGGCTATCTTTGTCTTATTTTCTTCTCCGTCCTTAAGTCCCTTGAGGTTGGCGGGGGCGGGGGGTGGTGGTATCTTGTTTAACATCCTTTCAGCAACTGGTTCAGTGCTTGCCACATAGTAGTCATTCAGTAAATATTTCTTCCAAGAATCAGTGAAGCAGACATCTTACCCAGTGCTTACTTCCAGTATTTATTGGCATCTATGCAGTAGATTTTCTTACTGTAAGAGCTGTGTGTGTGGTTTGTCCACGCAGGTGAAAGCCCAATGGATGACAAAAGCATCGCAGGACTTGAAGATTCAAAGGCAAGTGTGGAAATAAAGAGCGAGGAGCACAAAGTCACAAAGGAACCCTTGGAGGTGTCAGAATGGAATAAAAACAATAGTAAAGATGTGAAAATCCCTGACACTCTGCAAGATCAGCTCAGCGAACAACAGAAGAGGCAGCCACTCTCTGTTTCCGACCGCCATGTGTATAAATACCGCTGCAACCACTGCAGTCTGGCCTTCAAGACTCTGCAGAAGCTTCACATACATTCCCAGTACCATGCGATCCGGGCCGCCACCATGTGTAACCTCTGCCAGCGTAGTTTCCGCACATTCCAGGCTTTAAAAAAACACTTGGAAGCAGGCCACCCTGAACTGAGCGAAGCTGAGCTCCAGCAGCTGTATGCCTCCTTGCCAGTGAATGGTGAGCTCTGGGCAGAGAGTGAGACGATGGCACAGGATGAACATGGCCTAGAGCAGGAAATGGAGAGAGAGTATGAGGTGGACCATGAAGGGAAGGCCAGTCCCGTTGGAAGTGACAGTAGCTCTATTCCAGATGACTTGGGCTCTGAACCAAAGCGAACCTTACCTTTCAGAAAGGGGCCCAATTTTACAATGGAAAAATTCCTTGATCCATCTCGTCCTTATAAATGTACAGTGTGCAAAGAGTCATTCACTCAAAAGAACATTCTCTTGGTCCATTATAATTCAGTGTCTCACCTGCATAAGTTGAAAAAGGTTTTGCAAGAAGCCTCCAGTCCTGTCCCACAGGAAACCAACAGCAGCACAGATAACAAGCCCTACAAGTGCAGCATCTGCAATGTTGCATACAGCCAAAGCTCGACCTTGGAGATCCACATGAGGTCTGTCCTCCACCAGACAAAAGCCAGAGCTGCAAAGCTGGAGCCAAGTGGTCCTCTGAGCAGTGGGCACAGCATCTCAGCAAATGTGAATAGTCCTGGTCAGGGGATGTTAGATTCCATGGGCTTATCAGCAGTCAACAACAAAGATACCCACTTAGATGCCAAAGAATTAAACAAAAAGCAAACTCCTGAATTAATCTCTGCTCAGCCCGCCCATCACCCTCCACAGTCACCAGCACAAATCCAGATGCAACTGCAACATGAGCTGCAGCAGCAAGCTGCATTTTTTCAGCCTCAGTTTCTAAACCCAGCTTTTCTGCCTCACTTTCCAATGACACCTGAGGCACTGTTGCAATTTCAACAGCCTCAATTTCTCTTCCCATTCTACATACCTGGGGCCGAGTTTAGCTTGGGGCCTGATCTTGGCTTGCCAGGCTCTGCTACCTTTGGAATGCCAGGCATGACAGGAATGGCTGGTTCCTTGCTTGAAGATCTGAAACAGCAAATTCAAACTCAACATCATGTTGGCCAAACTCAGCTCCAAATTCTACAGCAACAAGCACAACAATACCAAGCCACACAGTCTCAGCTGCAGCCTCAGAAACAGCCAGCACTACCACCGCAGCCGCAGCAGCAGCAGCCACCGCAGCCACAGCAGCAGGCCAGCAAATTATTGAAACAAGAGCAAGGAGGCCTGGTAAGCACAGAGTGCCCGATCATGAAGGACTTGCCGACTTATAAGGAGGCAGAAGAGGTGTCTGAAAAGCAAGAAAAACCAAAGCAAGAGTTTATAAGTGAAGGGGAAGGGCTTAAAGATGGAAAAGACACCAAAAAGCAGAAATCCTTGGAACCATGCATCCCTCCACCCCGAATAGCCTCTGGGGCCAGGGGCAATGCAGCCAAAGCTTTGCTGGAAAATTTTGGATTTGAACTGGTCATTCAGTACAATGAAAACAGGCAGAAGGCACAGAAGAAGGGCAAGATAGGGGAGGGCGAAAACTCTGACAAGCTGGAGTGCAGCACGTGCGGTAAATTGTTCTCCAATGTTCTTATTTTAAAGAGTCACCAAGAACATGTGCACGGGCATTTTTTTCCATACGGAGCACTAGAAAAGTTTGCTCGTCAATATAGGGAGGCCTATGACAAGCTTTATCCAATCTCTCCTTCCTCCCCAGAAACTCCACCGCCACCACCTCCGCCTCCTCCCCTGCCTCCAGCTCCCACACAGCCTTCAAATATGGGACCTGTGAAAATCCAGAACACTGTCTCTACTCCTGTGCAAGCTCCACCACCCACTCCCCCACCGCCTCCACCGCCACCTCCTCCACCTCCACCTCCTCCGCCGCCTCCCCCTTCTGCACCCCCTCAGGTCCAGCTACCTGTTTCTCTTGATCTTCCCCTCTTTCCTTCCATCATGATGCAGCCCGTGCAGCACCCTGCCCTTCCCCCACAGCTCGCACTGCAGCTGCCCCAGATGGACACTCTCTCTGCAGACCTCACCCAGCTGTGCCAACAGCAGCTGGGGCTAGACCCAAACTTCTTAAGACACTCTCAGTTCAAACGGCCACGAACACGAATTACAGATGACCAACTGAAAATCCTGAGGGCTTACTTTGACATCAATAATTCTCCAAGTGAAGAACAGATCCAAGAAATGGCAGAGAAATCTGGCCTCTCTCAAAAAGTTATCAAACACTGGTTTCGAAATACACTTTTTAAGGAACGTCAGAGAAATAAGGATTCACCTTACAACTTCAGTAACCCTCCTATAACTGTTTTGGAGGATATCAGAATTGACCCACAGCCCACCTCTTTAGATCACTACAAATCGGATGCCTCGTTCAGTAAAAGGTCTTCTAGAACAAGGTTTACTGACTATCAGTTGAGGGTTTTACAAGACTTTTTTGACACAAATGCTTACCCAAAAGATGATGAAATCGAACAACTTTCTACCGTTCTCAACTTGCCCACTCGGGTTATTGTTGTATGGTTCCAGAATGCTCGACAGAAAGCCCGAAAGAGCTATGAGAACCAAGCAGAAACTAAAGATAACGAGAAAAGAGAACTCACAAATGAACGGTATATTCGGACAAGCAACATGCAGTACCAGTGTAAGAAGTGCAATGTGGTTTTCCCCAGGATCTTTGACTTGATAACGCATCAGAAAAAGCAGTGTTACAAGGATGAAGATGACGAGGCCCAAGATGAAAGCCAGACGGAGGATTCCATGGATGCCACGGACCAAGTGGTGTACAAGCACTGCTCGTCGTCCGGACCAGCTGACACCGCAGCCAAACCCGGAGCTGCCCCTGTGGCGAGCTCAGGCTCTGGGACGAGCACGCCCCTCATTCCATCACCCAAACCAGAACCTGAGAAGACATCTCCAAAACCTGAGTATCCTGCAGAAAAGACCAAGCAGAGTGACCCTTCTCCCCCTTCTCAAGGCACCAAGGCAGCACCTCCTCCATTAGCATCCTCAGACCCACCGCAGGCATCCCCAGCTCAGCCTCAGCCCCAACCACCCAAACAACCCCAGCTCAGCGCAAGACCCCCGTCAGCCTCTCAAACCCCGGTCCCTTCCAGTCCACTGCCGATTTCCATGACGTCTCTCCAGAACAGTCTACCTCCACAGCTACTCCAATACCAATGTGATCAGTGTACAATTGCCTTCCCAACCCTGGAACTTTGGCAGGAGCACCAGCACATGCACTTCCTCGCTGCTCAGAACCAATTCCTCCACTCTCCATTCTTGGAAAGGCCCATGGATATGCCATACATGATATTCGACCCCAACAATCCACTAATGACCGGACAGCTGCTCGGGAGCTCTCTCACTCAAATGCCACCACAGACCAGCTCCTCTCACACCACGGCCCCAGCCAATGCTGCTTCTCTGAAGAGGAAACTGGATGAGAAAGAAGATAATAATTGCAGTGAGAAGGAAGGAGGGAACAGTGGAGAAGACCAGCACCGTGATAAACGATTGAGAACCACCATCACCCCGGAGCAACTGGAAATACTGTATGAAAAATACCTGCTGGATTCCAATCCCACCAGGAAAATGCTAGATCACATCGCCCGCGAAGTGGGGCTGAAGAAAAGGGTGGTGCAGGTGTGGTTCCAAAACACTCGGGCACGGGAGAGGAAAGGGCAGTTCCGGGCAGTGGGTCCTGCCCAGTCCCACAAGCGGTGTCCTTTCTGCAGAGCTCTGTTCAAAGCAAAGTCGGCCTTGGAAAGCCACATCCGCTCTCGCCACTGGAACGAAGGCAAGCAGGCTGGGTACAGCTTGCCACCAAGCCCTTTAATAGCCACAGAGGATGGGGGAGAAAGCCCACAGAAATACATTTATTTTGATTACCCATCATTGCCCTTAACCAAAATCGATCTATCTAGTGAGAATGAATTGGCTTCCACGGTGTCCACTCCTGTTAGTAAAACAGAACTGTCCCCAAAGAATCTTTTAAGCCCTTCTTCTTTTAAAGCTGAATGTCCAGAGGATGTAGAGAATCTAAATGCCCCTCCTGTTGAGACTGGGTATGATCAAAACAAAACTGACTTTGATGAGACTTCTTCCATTAATACGGCCATCAGTGATGCCACCACGGGAGATGAGGGGACGGCAGAGATGGAGAGTAACACGGGGAGTTCTGGGGAGACAAAACAAGCACTGTCTCCTAAAGAGGCCAAAACTCTCGAAACAATCCCCAAACCAGCAACCACACCCACCACGGAGGTGTGTGATGACAAATTTCTCTTTTCTCTCACGAGTCCATCCATCCATTTCAATGACAAAGACGGTGACCATGACCAAAGCTTTTATATCACGGATGACCCCGATGACAACGCTGACCGCAGCGAAACATCCAGCATAGCCGACCCCAGCTCACCAAACCCTTTTGGGTCTAGCAACCCTTTTAAATCCAAAAGTAACGACCGGCCAGGTCACAAGCGCTTCAGGACCCAGATGAGCAATCTTCAGCTCAAGGTCCTCAAGGCCTGCTTCAGTGACTACCGCACTCCGACCATGCAAGAGTGCGAGATGCTGGGCAATGAGATTGGTCTGCCCAAACGCGTGGTGCAGGTGTGGTTTCAAAATGCCAGGGCTAAAGAAAAGAAATTTAAGATCAACATAGGGAAGCCTTTCATGATCAATCAAAATGGAAATGATGGCACCAAACCAGAGTGTACCCTCTGTGGGGTGAAGTACTCCGCCCGCCTGTCCATCCGAGACCACATTTTCTCCAAACAGCACATTGCCAAAGTGAGGGAGACGGTGGGCAGTCAGCTTGACCGGGAGAAAGATTACTTAGCTCCAACCACCGTTCGCCAGCTCATGGCCCAGCAAGAACTTGACCGTATTAAGAAAGCTTCCGATGTGCTGGGGTTAACAGTACAGCAGCCAGGCATGACTGACAGCTGCTCACTCCACAGCCTCAGCGTGCCAGCAGCCTACCCAGGCCTCCCTGGCCTTCCTCCAGTCCTGCTCCCTGGAATGAATGGTCCATCCTCCTTGCCAGGATTTCCACAAAATTCAAACAGTAAGTTGCTTGAAGAAGAGTCTTTCTAGCCAATTAGGTGACATTAGACAACCCATCACTTGAAACCAAGAAGAAGGTTCATTGATATTTAATTTTAGTAATTAAAACAAAAATTATTTGAAATGTATATGTTATTGGCTACAATAATATAACTAGATCATAGTCTTTACTCAAAACCATATTATTTTTATCACTCCTTGGTTACCTCTTAGAAATATTATTTTATATGCTAATTTCAAATAAGTTTTCAACCCAAGCTTGTAGTGTAGTGATTGGTTTGTATGTCAAGAAAAGGAGGGATGAAGAGCATAAAAGAACTTTCACTGGAGTGGCAATTGATGTTCTTTCCAAGGAACAGCATTTTTTGTGTTTCTCCTTTTGTTTTTTAGTTGTCCTTCGTTCTCCCAGATTCAAACGTTAAAGGTTCTTTGGTCATAGAAATCTCCCCTCATTGATTCTAGCAGGCAATAAAGCTTTTATGCAAATTTTAATGACTACAAATGTGATTTCTGTGATCATTCATAATTTAGCATCTTTATGAACTTTTGATTTTTATAGCAACCATTGATGGTTTTGATTCAATAAACTCACCACTTTAGAAATGCATACCACTCCATGGTTTTCTCCTGCTCCACCAACTAAAGGTTAATTACAAAGCTTAACAAAACTGTATAACTACTTGTCGTAGTCCTAGATACTGACTCCAGCTCTGCATTCAAGATAAATGCAACTTATGCAGCTTAAAGTTTTTGAATACAATGTGTTAGGCAGTCACATAGCCAAACATGTAACACAACTTATAAATCACTCAAAATACAAAACTATAGCTCACTTCACTTCTAATTTCAAGTGCTTTGTTTTTAAATTTATTGATGATATTTTTCTTTCTAAAGGGAATTTCACACTCTAAAGGTATTTAAGTAGCATTTGCTAATTACATATATCTGAAAAATTATCATAAATTGGATGTTTCCATAAATTTCAAACTCTTGAATACCATCCTTCTCTAACAAAAATAAAAACTTTCTTTTGACCTTATGATATCATCCCTACCACTAACTAGCTCATAGGGCATAGAAATAATGACATTCAATGTCTCTCCATCACTGCTACCACATCTAGCTCCCCATTTGAATGACTTACTGGCTTTAGGGAAAAGTAAAATGGAATATTACCAATGAACAATCTGCAATGTGCTTTCCTTTAGTTCTCACAACCTCCTGTTCCTCAAAGGCATTTTATGCTTAATTGTCTGGATACTCTAAGGGCTTTAAATTTTGTAACCATAATGGTGTGTTTTAGTTATGAATTTTAATTAGAAAATATAAGTATTTTAAGAATAATGCAATGACAATATTGATTTTGCATAAAGCATTAGATTTGTTGCTTTGGAGTCCCATTTTATATAGCACTGTGATTATTGACACATAAGTGCCATGTGGAAGAACTCTATGATCAGTTCTATAGCATTCAAAAATTTAAAAGACATAACTAATATGAACAAAAAAGGTGAAGTGCCAATAACTTTAAACCACAAGTAAGATTTGAGTAATATATGAGTGTATTGTCACCCTTGTAAGTGATGATTACAAGCATCTTGTATCTCTCCCCACTGGGTCAGAGGCCTTTTCTGGAGAGAAAAAAAAAAAATTAAAAAGGTCTTTTTTTTTTTTCAAAATAAACTTCTTGTTTCTTACTTTTATACTGGCATCCAGAGGGCCTGTCTGACACAGAGGAAGAGAGTAGAAGATGCTTATGAAATACTTAAACTAACTTTGTTTCACATGCTATGCTATTCACCATAAATAAAATTACATCTTCCCCCATAGCCCTACTTATAACTATCAGAATCTCTGGAAAGATGTTCGAAAGCAGGCCCTTCATGGCTAGGAATAGCATTAAACCCACTGGGTACCAAGGAACTCAGCACTTTATCTGTTGCTTTATTAAATCATGGATCAAAACCAACTGGGGAGTACTGTAAGAGAAAAGCATCATGAATACTTACTACCTACTGGAGTTGGTGATTTCTCTTGAATTAGTCCTTTGTTTGTGAGGGATTTAAAACATCAGCACAGGGGAGTTATCAGCAGGGCTCCATCTAAGAGCCCGAGTTCCCACACTTCCAGTTCACATCTTTTGTAGTATAAATTATTTGTGGTAGGAAATACAGTGTATTTTAGCCATCTAGAATAAAGTGGTAATTTTCCAACTGTACATCATCATTTTCCTATTGTATTTTTATGTGGAGATATAGAATTCCTAGCTAGGTGATATGAAATAAAGAAAATTACTTTCTAAGTATGATTTATCCATATTATATATGCATGGTTTTATGTACTATAAATTATAGGAATCACTAACAAGAGTGAGCATATGATATCTGTCTTTCTGACTGACTCATTTTGCTTCATATTATGATTTCCAGTTGCCTCCCTTTTACAGGAGATGACATAATTTCATGATGCTTGAATAAAACTCCATTATGTACATATAACAGATTTTCTTTAACCATTCATCTTTTAAATTAAAGCTACATTGAGATTCCATCATATCATATCCCAATGAGAATAGCAATCATAAAGAAAAGAAGTAAAAACAATGGAGAGAATGTGGAGAAAAGGGGACCCTTATTCTCTGATAGTAAAAATATTAATGAGCCTAACCACCATGGAAATCAGTATGGAGGATACTAAAAAAAAAAAACAGAACTACTCTATGTCTTAGCCATACCACTTTTAGGCATGTACCCCAAGGATATAGTAATTAAGCTATGGAATCAACCTAGGTGTCAGTCAATGGATGGGCATGCCTCAATTTCTTACGAGATACTGGCTCATTTTATAGTTTGATATCTATATGAGCATGCCTTAAAATATGACAAATCCATATTAGATTCATTTTAATAGCATTTACTTATGGAAAATTAAATTCACCCCATTCCTTTAAGATGGATCTCAAGCTTTGTGAATATGAGACATGTGGTAAAGGAATGAGTTTATCAAAAGGTTATGGCCCAAATAAGATTAACTGCTATCTATATGTTCAGTTCAACCTCTAAATGTTTGGATTTAAACATTTATTTTATTTAACTCTTTTTAAGTAATGGAATTGCTAATGCACAAAATTTCCTTAGTTTCAATCAAAGAAATGCTTAAATTACTTATTTATAGTCTTTCAGACTTAGTACGGCCTTATTAAGATAGTATTTGTCATATATGCCTGCCTCACAAATGGTGGACCAGCCTTTTGTCAATATCAGTATTATTGCTCATTTTTAATAAGGTAAATCATTTTCTCCTTTGAATTATTTTCTTTTATGATCATATGTAAAATACAAAAGTAGCAATAGAAATTTACATATTTATTTTTATTCTAAGAAATATTAGTGAACTTTAAATTTACATTTTATCCTTTGGGGAGTTGGCTTCCTTTGTTATTTTGCCCAAAATGATGGAAAAAGTACTTTTTTTCTATTTGTAATTTTATCATTTTAAGCAGTGTCTGATTTTAAATATTTCTGTGGTATTTGTAAATAAAGCCTAGCACATTTTCCTAATAAAACTTTATTTATTTAATTAATTATTTTTTTATAGGTAGAGATAGAACCCATAGTTTCATGAATGGTAATCAATTCCTCTACCACTGAACTACATCCTCAGTGCTGTGAATAGAAATTTAAGACATGCCTTTTATATTTATCTTATAATTCATTCTACTTTGCATTGCATTGGGTACATCTACATAAAAATATGTTCAGAAAATTTGTCACAGTTGTTCTTGGCCCTATATATTTAATTATTATTTTAATTTTAGCTCAAAAATAAAATTTCTCTCTAGACAGGAATAATGAGTGTAAGTGCATTGTTACTTAGGCATGCTCTTCTGACAGAATTCTTTTCAGAAATAAGTAGGTATTTCAGGAAAACAAATTCAAACTGATGACAGCATAAAATTCAGAGGGTTTTGTTTTCTCTCTCAAATGAAATTTCTAAGAACTGGGGTAGAAATCAAGAAACATGCAGTAATCCATTTTAGCATGAGAACTAGGAATAAGGCATGAAAATTTGATATCCAGTTAATTTTATTTTTGAATTACTTAAATTTATTGTGTGTCACAATTACCATTGAGATTTTTCTTTCTACTTCACTTTGTTTTTTGGCTACTGAATATTTTTATTACAAACTTCTACAGACATATTATTTACTATCAAGGCCAGTGTGTATAATTTCCTATCCTTTTTTTAAAAAATTAAAAATATATTTTCCTTTATTTGATTTGAGTGACAGAATGAATATGAGTGGTAATACCAGCGTCTTCTGCTGATGAACTCCAGCTGCATGCAATACTTTGAGCTCTGGTTGTATGGGGGTACTAGGGAATCAACCCTCAGTGAACACACTTTGCAAAGCAAGCACCTTTTACAGCTCAGCCACCTCCTTAGCAACTAATTTCCTATTCTTAGCATGTATGTATTCCTAAGATTTTTCCTTAAAAAACTGACCAACTCAGCTTATTGCTCAGGGTGTTAAATTCCTAAAAGTTTTTCACAGTCTATAGAGTATTCCTTTTAGAATTCCTTTTGTAGATTTCAAAGGATTCCTATTACTTCACTATAATTTCAAGAGGTACACATGGACCCCATATAATGGAAAAGCTGGAGTTCGCAGCTATTATTCCACCTTACTGTGCTATTTTTTACATCTCTTAGACCCCTAAAATTTCTGTTTAATTCTCATGCAAGAGAGATAAGTAAGGCAGAAATTAGGTAGTAATTCCCTCAGACTAAGACAGAGAAATGTGATAGTGTTGCAGTCAGGTTCGCATTGCTGGCAGAAATCACCCTACCAAGAGCAGCTTTTGAGAAAAAGGGTTTATTTTGGCTTACAGACTCGAGGGAAGGCTCCAAGATGTCAGGGGAAAATGATGGCATGAGCAGAGGGTGGACATCACCCCCTGGCCAACATAAAGTGGACAATAGCAACAGGAGAGTGTGCCAAACACTGTCAAGGGGTAACTGGCTATAATACCCATAAGCCTGCCCCCAACAATACACTGCCTCCAGGAGGCATTAATTCCCAAATCCCCATCAGTTGGGAATCTAGAATTCAGAACACCTAAGTTTATAGGGGGCACCTGAATCAAACCATCACAGCTAGGTTGAAGGGGATACAGTTCTGAGTATAAAGATATACCCTTGTCCTAGACCCTGAGCTAAGCATGGTTTATCGGTAGGCAAAAGTAGGTGGCTACCAATGTACTATTATTCTCACAACACCAAGAGAGTTTGGTCCTAAGTTGTGTCTCTACTTGAAACTTAACAGTTATATGTTAATGGATTTATTTGCCATATTATCTTCTATTAACTTGAATACAGCATATAAGATTGTGAAATCAGAACAATGTATCAGGAAGGAATCTCAAAATTGATCTAAGTACTGGGGACATAGCTCAGTGGTTGAGAACTTGCTTAATATGTGCAAGGCCCTGGATTTTATTCCCCAAATCATAAGGAAAAGATCTAATTTAGCATTTATTGATCCTTTTCAGTAACAGTGCATTTATTTCTTTGGTTCTGTCTTTCAAATAAAATTTTATAGAGAAGCAAATGGGAGGAATATAAAGATAGCAGACACAGTGGAATGAAGGCAAAGAAGATGGAGGTGCTTGCCTCTAAAAGCAGCACCATTGCTTCACATTCTTCCTTATGGGAATGTGAAGTACTGTGACTCTGAGAGGGGTACCATAGTGAATTGGATTAAAGATCATGGAATGGGAAGTTTACTCATGCATTCTTATCATACCCCTGCAAAGCTTAAGCCATTTTCATTTTAAATTTATTTTGAATGCATGAGCCAATCTTCCGTAGAATGTGGGCTTCTTTTTTATTTGTATTTTAAACATTTGAATAGATTTGGTGTAATATAACCAGAATATGTGACAGCAATAAATTGCCTCTTTTGTCCCTTCTACCATTGAGTCATAGATTTTTCTCTATCAAATACCTAATATCCCTAGGACTCAATTATCTTTTCTACAAAAATGGAATTTTTAGCATCTATTCTAATCACTGAGAATGTTGGGAAGCTATTTCCTAACATGATGGAACCTCCTTAAAGATGACCAGTATTACTGTAGAAACTGTTGTAGAGCAGGTCAGAGAAAAGTTGGGTATGTGACGATAAATATGCAGATCCTCCAGTAGAAAGTGAAACTCACTGGAAGAATGATTGTGATAAGGATCAAGTATAGAATGCATTCATCAAATAATAATGGGACACACCCAAATATAGACATCTGTAGCTGCAAAAAACTCATGTGATATGCCATAGTATTTGCATATAACCAATGCAATCCTCTTATATTTGAAATAATCTCTATATTTCCTGTTGTCCAAAATACTATGTAAATCCTATGTAAATAGTTATGATACTATATTGTTTGAGAATAATAAGACAAGTCTACCTATGTTCAGAGTAAGTGTCATCAAAACATATTCAACCATACTTGGTTGAATTTGGAACCTATGGAACCAATGCATGCAACAGTATGTTGAATGCTAAGCTACAGCTTAACATTCAGCTCAAGAAATCATAATAAAGGAATTAATTTTTTTGCTAAAGAAGAGAAATGTGCATTTTATTGGGCACATTTATCTTGTTTTGTAACACCCACATGTTGCATTTGGCCCAGACATGAGACTATGCCCAGTAGTTAAAAGATGATCCTATTAAATCTTGTGACCATTCCCTTTACAACTATGCACTTTTAATTACATGTTACTCACTTTTCCCAGACTAGTTCTCCTGTCAGTCCACTGTGTCACAGCACAGTCCCTCTTATGCTCATTTGGTAGTTTGCTTCCCCTACTTTGAGAACAAACTGTCATCTATCTCCCATTAGGTTTGTCTGTTCTTCCTCCAATTGACTTTGCTTGCCTTTAAAAGTATTTTCAAGAAAAGCACAGGCTTTTACAATTCCCTTCTCCATCTTGGGCTCTCCTGCACTTTGCCAGGCTTATAAAAGTCTCTTTGTACTAGGTAGTTCCCACCCACTATGTTCCATTGAGCTCCTCAGGCCCAGTTAAGTTCACCTGCACCATCATCACACCACACACACACACACACACACACACACACACACACGGCCAGTTGAGCACTTACTTCTCCTCTCTCTAATGGGGTGATGAGTAGTCTTGCACACTGTAAGCA